>JAGVVM010010717.1:0-21447 GCA_019149425.1 Psidium friedrichsthalianum
CTATCATATTATCCATTAAAGTGCGATTTTCGTCTATTGGCCCACACCATTTTCGTTCAGGCTCCCAAGCTATAGTGAACTGAGCTACTATCCCAAATCCTCTAAGTATTTGGCAATGGCCCTTTAAGATATCAGCATCGCTACATGTCTACCATAATGTCTGCACCACTACGCGAACTGCGGTCAATCTGACAACCTAATAACTTGTCCCAACTGTTTCTCGACTTCATTCCGATATCTTTGAAATTATCTAAGAGACTCGGACTCCTTTCCTTATCAAGTACAGATAACCATAGAGAGAATAGTCCTCATGAAAGGATTAAATATAATTTTCTACACAATGTCGAAGTACAGGTCCGACCTTATAGAAGTATGTACGTGACGCTCCAATAGGTCAGTAAGTTTGACTGCTAGCTTTTTCTTATTTTTGGTCATCTTAGGCCTTCTAAACATGTTCACACAAGTTTACTAGATTCACTTAAGCATAGGTTAAATATCGTGTCTTTCTAAGCCTTCTTCCACGCTTTCCTGGAAATGTGACCAAGACGTTTTGTCACAATGTTGTACAGACTGTTCTTTAGGTAGATTGTCCTTTGGAGACAACCTTTTCGGCTAGTATGAAGCTACGTATATGTAGTTGGGGGTTAAACATATCTGTATCAATTCATTGGACTTGCAGCACCCACATGCCATTTATGAATTATAGAATCGAGAAAAACCACACTGTTCTTTATTTCAAGAGTACCACACTGTCCAACATGATATAGACTAAGTTCCTTCCAAGGAAGGTACATAAAGTAGTTCTTAACATCAATGAAACCTAGACTCTAGATCGAAAGACATCTCCCACGAACCAACGGCAAGCTTTGTTTGTGATCTCCCACTATGAGCTTCAATTCATGCTTGATTTTAGCTTCTATGGTTTATTACCCATGTCTGGTGAATGCAACATTGATTAGTCGCACCGCTATCCTAGGCCTCCAAGAACTAGATGAGGCGTCAGATAAATTGGATTCACAAACCCTAACCTAAAGAATCATTACCTATATGCTCTGTTTAGATAGCCAATTTTTTTATACCTTAGTGCAAGATCTTTCTTCATGTGACCCATTCTCTTACCAAAATAACAGCAGTCACTATCCGTCTTAAAGGATCCTTCTTGACCCATTTATCAGATGGATCGTGGTGGGAGCGAGTACTTTATTGAGTATTAATTTAGGTCTCTTACCCTTCCCTAATTATTTGGAACTGGCGTCAACTAGGGCGATAGTGACCTCCATCCTTCTTCATTTTCTTTCTTTGCTACTACTTTTACATTATCAATACAATTCACATACCAACATGTCACATACTATTGTGCTTGAAACTGGTCTTGATTTACATCTTGCAAAATCAGGGGGAAGGAGTGTTCAGGCTTGATGTAACCATGACGGTATTCTAGGATTACTATACTCCTAGGATTTTAATTTTTGTCTGCAAATCCGCGCCATTTTCAGATATGTCCTTAACACAAACCTCCCACCCGTATACTTCAGTATTAAAAAGTGCTGGATAGTTGTCCCAACCATCAGCTAATTAATATATACTCGGTACCGGTGCTTCCAGGGCTTAAAAAGAACAAAGAACAGTGAAATATTCCGCTTAGCGTGTAGTCAGTTAGCATTGCTGTCTCTTTAGAATGTTCCATATTTGGATTCGTCTTCATTTGATAGCACACAGATCCTGTGCTCTTTTCACAAGGTGCAAAAATATTTCCTTTTCAGGCAGCCGGGCTGGTCTCCACAAGGTCACAGGCTTATCTTCATAAGAGCGATGTGAACATCTGCCAGTTCCTTGTGCAAACAGAAGCTCCTTATTCCATTTTTTGAAGTTTTGACTCATTCAGGAACCCTATGGTATTGGAGTTTACCATTCACGCTTAGAAAAAGGTGCTGAAAAATAATTAATACTTCTATTAACATCATGTGGCAATGTGTAACTTTAAATCCTTAAAGTACACATTACTACGAGAGTCACCACAATCTCATATAATCCCTTGGCAGAACACTGACATACAATTGCAACTCTCCATACATGATACGACGACCAAAAAGAATATATTAGCATTTGTAGAATATATTGTTTCAATTTTTGTGAATCCACCTTTGGGTGTATGGATCCCAGAATCAGTCATTCCGCTATGTTATTCTATGTCATCCTGCCATTACTTGACGCTCTCAATCACCTCCTTTGGAAGTTGAGCCTGTATCAGAACAGGAGACATCCCCACAATAGCGACACCTGATATTTTCTCTCACAATCCCACTTAGCGTGCCACACGGTGGCGGCACCAAGTCATCAAGCGTGGAACGCGTCGTCACACTAGGGATAGGAACGGACATGCCGCACATTTGACCATTGCGGTGGAGTTGAAACTTGATACATGGGCAAGGGGCATGCAGCACTCAACCAGGCCATAGCAATTACTGGCGGCATTGGTTAGGTTTCACAACTGTGGCGGAGGCTCAATTAAGGCGGTAATACTCACACAGTCCTGAGGGGGATGGGCATAGGGATAGCCAACCTTAGGAGCCAAAAGCCGTAGGAAACGCGTAATACAAAAGAAAATGCTCCACAAAATGACGCCGGGACGAGTATACGGTGCAGTAGATGGTGTTTGGTGTGGCAGGGGGTGACTCCTCTGAAAATCTCTAAAAAGGAAATGAAGATACCACAGGGAGAGAGGGCCAAGACTAGCGGGTGAAAAGAAGCAACGCCGCGGCTCTATTCGAAGCACCGGCCACCGGGGGCAGCGCCAGGTGGTGGCCGTATCGCTGTAAATCCACTCGTGGCATACGTAAGGTGCTACGTGACCGCTGCGACGCGGTTTAGTGCGGTGACGGTATTAATGACGTTACCACTGACATATTTATGTGTCCGGGCACGGTGGACACCCACGCTCTGGAATGTAAGTTTTTCATGCACCGCCACGCGCCTCTTTCAAGCGGACGCCGTGCGACCTCCTTTGGCCGCGGGGCGACCCACCGTTTGAGACGATCCAATATCTTTCAAATTAAATTTCAGATTCGGAATACAGTTATATTTTTCCGGGCAAATTGGTACCTGTGGCTAAAAATTAAACTACCTTCTCTTCTGAGTTGTTTGCCAACCTGATCTCTCTTCTAACCTTCGTCCGTTTCTTCTCTCCTCTTCCTCTAGGATCGCCATAACTTGGTTTTTGTAATAAATACCAGGAATTGATTCTTCGCGTACCTGTTTCGAGGGGGGGGGAGGGGGAGCATGAGGACTCGCAGCGCGAAGGGTGATGAAGCGGCTTGAACCTTCCTTTTAGGCTTGACCCCTGGCTTCAATGGACACTTCCCTGTCTTCTTTCTCTCCGCAAGCCTTATCAGAGTAATGAGAAGTGGTAAAAAGTCAAGAAGGTAGGGTAGAAAGGGGGTCCTAGTACATTTATAATTGAAGTACCTATTGGTCCGCTACAAAACTGGTTTAAAGGACATTATGGGCCCAATATTGCTTAGCTAGTGTGGGCCGAGTCCTGCCCAACCCGTGATGGGAGGGCCCAGCTAGACTTCTATAAATTGCTAGGACCCCCCTTCTACCCTAACCTTCTTGCTATTTTCCACTCTCCATCCTCTCCATAAGGCTTGCGAGAGAAAGAGAGACGAGTGGGAGGCTGTTCTATTGATGCCAGGCGGTTCGGAGGGCATAAAGGGGAAGGTTCCGAAGCCGGTTCATCGATTTTCTGCGCTGTTCGATCATGGATGCGAAATCAGGTACGCAAGCTCGATTCCTAGGCTATTTTATTGTTAAAACCCCGACTATGGCGATCCTAGAGTGCTTGTAGAGACAACGGACGGCCGATCGGATGGCAAACAAGCTGGTATCAGAGCCGTCGTAGTTCGATTTATAGCAAGTACGGATTTTGCCTGATTTCGTGACTTCTCGCATGCTGAAATTTATTTTTGAAAGTTATTTTGGGATCGTCTCAAACGGTGGGTCGCCCGCGGCCAAAGGAGGCCGCACGCGCCGCTTGAAGGAGGCGCTGTGGCGGCGCATGAAACTTACATGCCAGAGCGTGGGATCCACGTGCCCGACACATTAAATATGTCATGGTAACGTCATTAATGACGTCACCAACCGCGTCGCAGCGTCACGTAGCACCTCTTACGTATGCCACATGTACAGCGAAAGGCCACCACATGTCGATGAAACCGCGTGGAAGGTCCGATCGGTGATTTTTTCACCGTTGTGCTAGTATTGAAATTCTCTACACTGTGGTATATTCATTTTAATTTTTGAGCCTTTTAAGGTCTTAAAAAATGCAAAAAATCCTTATGCAAGTATAATAGTCAAGGGTAATTTTGTGATTTTTATTTTGTTTTAATTATTTCCATACGATTTTTGGGAATAATAGGTTGGCTCACCTATTGAATACCACATAAGGAATGTGTAGAGCATTAATTGAGCACCGACACATGTGAACCTATAAATGCATAAAGTAATGCTATTGGCATTGGTTGTGATTTTAATGACAATTGCCCATGTCATCAAGTTTAAAATCACACCATATGGTAAATGTGAGGCATGAAGTTCATATCCCTAGTGTGAGAGAGTTTCAAAGATTTGATTGAATTGTGACCGCCAAAGTGGCACGCTTAGTTGAATTGGAGAAATATCAGTGTCGCATTGTGGTGGGATGTCTCCTGTTCTGATACATGATCATTACTTCCAAAGGAGGTGATTGAGCGTCAAGTCATGGAGGGATGCATGAATAACATATGACTGGGAAGTGACTGATTCTAGTGATTCATACACCCAAAGGTGTGATTCACAAAAATTGAAATATATTCTCATGGTCGTTATCATGTATGGAGTTTGCAATTGCATGTCATGTGTTCTGCCCAAAGGTGATTATATGATGATGTGTGTGACTCTCTAGAATGTGTACTTTAAGGATTTAAAGTTACACATTGCTCACATGATGTTAATAGTAAGTATTACTTATTTTTTCAGTCACCTTTTCTGTGAATGGTAACTCCATTACCATAGAGGTTCTGAATGGTTCAAACTTCAAAAATGGAATAAGGACTTTCTGTTTGCAATGGAACTGGCAGATGTTCACATCGCTCTTTATGAAGATAAGCCTGCTGACCTTGTGGAGACCAGCACGGCGCCTGAAAAGGAGAATTTTGCCACCTGGGAAAAGAGCAACAGGATCTGTTTGCTATCAATGAAGCGATCCATATAGGAACATTTAAGAGCAGCCTGCTAACTGACTACACCGCTAAGCGAATGTTGGAAGCCCTGGCCAGCCGAGTATCTAATGCTGAGGTTGGGACACTTATCCAGCTACTTTTTAATATGAAGTATACGGGTGTGGGAGGTGTTAAGGACTATATCTTGAAAATGCTGGATTTGCAGACAAAATTAAAAATCCTAGGTATAGTAATCCCTGATACCGTAATGGTACATCAAGCCCTGAACACCCTTCCCCCTGATTTTTGAGATGATCAAGACCAGTTTCAACACATAGTATGAGACTTGGTCTGTGAATGATCTGATATCTAAAGTAGTAGCAAAGAAGAAAAATTGAAGAAGGATGAAGGCACTACGCCCTAGTTGCTTCCAGTTCCAATAATAGGAAAGGTAAGGGACCTAAATTTCATACTCATAAAGGTACTCGCCCCACCACTGATCCATCTGATAAATTGGGTCAAAAGAAGGCATCCTTTAAGAAGGATAGTGACTGCTGTTTCTTTTGTAAGAAGATGGGTCACATGAAGAAAGACTGCACTAAGTATAAAATTGGCTATCTAAACATGAGCATATAGGTAATGATTCTTTGGTACTGGTTTGTGAATCCAATTTATCTGAAGCCTCAATCTAGTTCTTGGTGGCTAGATAGCGGTGCGACTAATCATGTTGCATTCACCATACATGGGTTCATAAACCATAGGAAGCTAAATCAAGATGAATTGAAGCTCATAGTGGGAGATAACAAACAAGCTGACGTTGAGTTCGTGGGAGATGTCATTTTGATCCTAGAGTCTAGGTTTCATTTGATGTTAAGAAATACTTTCTATGTACCTTCCTTTAGACGGAACTTAGTTTCTATATCATGTTTGGACATGTGTGGTTACTCTTTTGAAATAAAGACAGTGTGGTTTCTCAATTCTATAATTCAAATAAGGTTGGGTGCTGCCAACATGTCCAATGAATTGTACAGATTATGTTTAACTCCCAACGACATATACGTAGCTTATACAGCCGAAAAGGTTGTCTCCAAAAGGCATCTACCTAAAGAACAGTCTTACACATTGTGACATAAACGTCTTGGTCACATTTCCAGGGAAAGAGTGGAAAGGCTTATAAAGAACGATATTTTACCTATTCTTTAAGATGATCTAGAAACTTGTGTGAACTGTTGTAGAGGCAAGATGACCAAAATAAGAAAAAGGCTGCAGTCCAAACTTCTGACCTATTGGAGGTCGTACATACTGATATAAGTGGACCCTGTACTTCGACATTGTGTAGAAATTATTATTTCATCACTTTCATTGATGACTATTCTCGATATGGTTATCTGTACTTGATTAAAGAAAAGTCCGAGTCTCTTGATAAATTCAAGATATTTCGGACTGAAGTCGAGAAACAGTTGGGAAAAGTTATTAAGTTGTCAGATGTGACCGCGGTGGTGAGTATTATGGTAGACATAGCGATGCTGGATATCTTAAAGGGCCATTTGCCAAATACTTAGAGGATTTTGGGATAGTAGCTCAGTTCACTATGCTTGGGAGCCTTGAACAAAATGGTGTGGCCAATAGACGAAATCGCACTTTAATGGATATGATGAGAAATATGATAAGTAGGACCAACCTGCCTAAATTCCTATGGGGTAAAGCTTTAAAGACAGCACTTTATGTATTGAATCGAGTTCCCACTAAAGCTGCTCCTCTAACTGCCTTTGAGTTATGGACTGGACGTAATCCAGCTTGAATCATTTGAAGGTCTGGGGTTGTCCTGTAGAAGTGAAACTGTATAATCCAATCTTGAACAAGTTGGATCCCAGATCACAGGTGCTATTTTCTATCCTATCCAGAGCATTCTAAGGGATACAGATTTTATAATCCTAATGGAGGCCTAAGGATTGTAGAATCACAGATAGCTAAGTTTCTGAAATTTGATGTAGTCGAAAAGGGTACCTGTTCAGAGACTATTGAAAGTGATAGTACGGTGGGTAATACTGTATCGTTTTCTCTCCAATACAGTTGTTATGGAGCCTCCCATACTGGTGACTGTGCTTGTTGAGCTTCAGGATCCTATGATTGAAACTGTTCCTGATGAATTAAATCAAGCCCCACAGCCGCAGGATTAAGCTGAGAAAGTTCCGCTAAGGAGGTCTATTAGGCAAAGACGATCAGTAATCTCATCGAAATATATAGTCTATCTGGGTGAACAGGACTATGACATAGGCTGTATAGTTGATCCAATTACCTACAAGGATACTGTTTCCTGTGCACAATCAGACTTGTGGTTGGATGCGATGAAAGATGAGTTGCAATCTATGAGACATAATAGAGTCTAGGAGCTTGTCAAGTTGCCTGCAGGTCATAGGGCAATCGGCTGCAAATGGGTCTACAAGACGAAAAGGGATTCCAAAGGAAAGGTAGAAAAGTTTAAAGCCAGACTGGTGGCTAAAGTTTTCACTCAAAGAGAAGAAGTGGATTATGAATCAACCTTCTCTCTAGTCTCTTCTAAGAATTCTTTCAAAGTGATTATGGCTTTAGTGGCTCATGACATAGAGTTACATCAGATGAACGTCAAGACTGCGCCTTTCTAAATAGAGATCTCAAAGAAGAAGTCTATATGACTCAACCTGAAGGGTTTGAAGTTGATGATTCAAGTGACCTTGTATGCAGACTAAATGTGACATTCTGAAATTCGACCCACTTTCGGGATTTGTAATCTGAGTGAATATTTCGTCAGAATGCGCTCTAGATAAATCTCACTCGGAACTGATCACTCCGAGATGACTAACCAAAGGGGAAAGGCTATCTAGGAAAATAAGTACGTGGACCTAATTGCAGGTCGATACGCGTAACTCCTAAAAGTCGCCGTTAGTTGAGAATTTACTAAAGTTGCAGTCAGTCGAATTTGGCCAGGAATCGAGTCCCGAAAATTGGATATCGAATTTTCACGATATCACTGCGAAAGATTGGACGTCGCCTCACCTGATTTAGAAATTTGCAGTTTCATTCCGATCGACCGTTGGAAAAGAAAAAAAAAGAGAGGGCGATTTGCCCTTGGGTTACGTTAGGCTCTAGAGTGTTATTAGTAGTATGTGGATAGTTTTAGATTATAATCTTGTCAAATTTCAGTATCCGTAATTATTCGTGCCTAAGCCAGCCAGTTTTAAAAGTTGCCGATCGCTTGAAAATGTCGCATCTGTTGTCTAATCCAGTGCGTCGGCCACCTCATCATCGCCACCTCCTCATGACACCTCATCATTGTGACACCTCACCTAGACACTTCACTAGCCACCTCACCTAGCCACCTTGCCATCTTTGACCAAGTGCAAGGTTGATTAGAGTACCCATTAATACTTGATGATGTCCCTTTCTCTCTCTCTCTTCTTTCTTGGCAAGAAAATCTGTTCTCTATCCTCCTTGATCAGCCAAGCTCTCGCTCTCAATTTTTCTCTCTCAGCCAGATTTAGTCTCCACCGCTGCCAGCCTGTTGTACCCGCCCAAACATCATCATTTTGAGACGTCGTTTTAACCTCATCTTCACCATTTTCCCTAGTACATCTTCACAAAAAATTAGCTCAAGATGAGCCCCGGAACACCCCAAACAGAGGCTAAACCGGAACCTGTGCAGGATGGATTCTGGTTTACTGTTCCGGTAGTTTTCACCATTTTTGCAACCGTTGTCACGTCGGTTGAATTTTCGACCAAATCCCTGCACGTAATCATCTTCCCTCAGTTTTTGCTGTTTTGGTCCCAGCTCTGTTCGTGGACTTTTCCACTAAATTTCTGGTGAGTTTTCCTCCTAAATCTCAAGTAGGATGATAGGTAATCGTTAGACAAAGGTTAGGGCGAAAATTAGGTTCGAATCGGAGTCGTTTTAAGGTGGAGCGAACCATTTTATCTTCGCGGTTACTGTACACGACGGGGTTACTGTTCACCCGCCGGAATTTTTGTGCATTTGAGGCTGAGATATGATGTTGTGAAGGATGAATGATTATAAGGATGTTTCAAATGTGTGTAGGGAAGTATTGGCTGAGAAAATGTGAGTAAATAGCTTTGCGAGTCACTGGAAAACATTATTCACGACCGAAGTTCACTGTTCACAACCGAAAAACACTGTACACTCCAGGGAGTTACTGTACACAGAGTAGAAAAAGAATGTGAATTTGAGGGTTAAATTGTATGAGCTATAGATGACTATTTCTGATAAAAGTCATTGAGTAATTACACGAATGTGAATCGATTGTCTATTGATTTTATTTGAAATTAAACTACTTGATTGAAATTGCATGCTTTTGACTGGTCATATGTGGGTAATTGCCATGAGGTGCATTGTGTTGCGTTGGCATTCTTTTGACTGTCGTGCGCAATGATCGTCAAGCATTAACGTTAGCCCTGAGGCGTGTTATCGCGGGGTGGAGGGCGGCCCTGAGATGCCAATATGGCAAGGGGAAGTGGAGCGATAAGGATGCCGACCTGATGCGAGTATCGCTGGTCGAGACACAATGCGCTCGGACGTGCTCCGCATGGGGTAGCTGGAGAGATAAGGGTGTCGACCGTAGGGCGACTAGCGCGGGTCAAATGAAAATGAAATTTTATTGTGGTAGAACCTCAAGATCCTCGTATGCCTATGCATCGTAATGCATGATCATGTCACTATTGGATGTTAAATTGCTTGTTGAATTCATTTATTGTCATGACTGAGTTGTTAGTCTATTGCATGCCTAGTATTAATCGTCTGATTACGCGTTGTCTTGAGCGGGGTTTAGGGGGCAAACTTACTGAGATGTGTTCTCATAGTTGTTGTTATTTTCCCGACCTTACAGACCCTAGACAGGATCATGAAAACACCACCACCGCTCCGTTTTGGGATTCCACGAGAGATAAAGACCGAAGTGGAAGAGTATCCTGTTAGTGAAGATCGAACGTACCTTAGGTATATTATAGAGTTTGGGTGGACGAGGGAGATGACCTATGGAGAGCGCATTTCTATGTTACTTGGAGGTACCGTCAGGACGGTTTACTAAGCAATCTACTCCTGGATTCGAGACCCCATCAGAGATCGTCGGCAATTGGGACGCTTCATTGTCATCAAGGATGGAGAGGTATGGATCCCGAGGATATTCCTGTACCGATGGATACCGACGGAATTCACTAGCGAGTGATTCCGAGGATGGATTGATTGCGATGGTGAGCGACCCTGAGGAGGTTCCTCTACCTGATGTCAGTAGTGAGGCAAGTAGATCTCAGTATGTACTTTGTTTTTGGGGTGATCTTTTGTTTAGAGTACAACCCTTTCGACCATAGATCCTTTTTGACGTGTGGTCAACCTAGCTTGTTTTACTTGCACGGTTAATGTAATTAATGGTATGAAGGATGTATAAAGGATGTGAATATATATAAAGCGTTTTGTTTTAGTCGTACTTTTACATTGCTCAGTTGTTATCGGGGTTATTGTGTCGTTTCCGCTAGCGTTCGCTTTAATATAATCGATTTGGGTCGGTAATAAATCCGGGACGTTGTATTATCTTTATCGACCAGTGTATTTGGCGGGATGTTGCGTGCTCGTAGGGTTCGGGGCACGACACTAAAGAAGTCAATCTATAGCCTTAAGCCAAGCATCCAGGCAATGGTATTTCAAGTTTCATAATGTTGTCGCTTCATTTGGTTTCGTTGAAAATAAGTAGATCAGTGTATAATACTGCAAGGTCAGTGGGAGAAAATATATTTTTCTTGTTCTCTATGTGGACACTCCTACTGGTAAGCAGTGATATCGATCTTAACTGCATAGACGAAGCGTATGCTGTTGGAGAAATTTTGACATGGAAGGATTTGGTGAGCGTCCTCTGTCATTGGGCATGAGTCCACAAGGATCGTTCATGTCGTAATTTTTGGGATTATCTCAAGAGGGGCATATAATGATTTATCTTGAGAGATTCCAACATGCAGGATTGCAAGCGCAGGTGTTACTTCCTTCTGTAAATGTGATAAGTTGAATCTTTCACAGTGTTCTTAGACAAGGATGGAGAAATCTGAAATGAAGAAGTACTTACCGCTAGTGCACTTGGGAGCATTATGTATGCTCAAAGTATGTACTTATCCAGACATTGCTTTTGCGTAGACTTCTGGGCAGATCACTGTCAAACCCAGGACAATAATATTGGGTTGCTGTCAGAAGTCCTTGGGTACTTAAGAGGAACAAGGGACTACATGCTGATTACAGGCCATGGGTGAGCTTCCCACTCAAACGGTCAGGATATCCGAAACAACTCAAATCAAAGCTTCGATACAGAAACCTAGAAAGCTCTATGCACAAGTATGCTGCCCGACAATAAATGCCCATTGGCGAAGGGTTCAAGGGCCTGCCTGTTACTGCACTAGAACTTCTGAATCTAGGATCTCGGCTGAGAAATGGAAATTTCAGAGTCCCTTTCTCGTACACAAGATCCGGATAACCGGCAAGTGCAGAGGATACTACCAGGATGCTTCATCATGGTGCTACAAATCTTCCTAATTTCTTCCTATCAAGAGGCCATATACAAGGAGAAGAGAGGTTTAGAGCTTCATGAGAAAACTTAATATCATTCAAGTTTCTCCTTGGGGATCTTCTCCCCCTACATACACAAACTGCCTCCTTATATAGAGGAGAACGAAGAGGGATCACCAACGATCACTGCTCTTCCACCGACATAATAATACACTCCCTGTACATGAGATGACCAAAAGGTCAATTATTCAAACGACGCTCCTCTTTGAAAAGAGGCTCTTTTTAACCTCATAATAGGGAAAAGCAAGACTAGGGATTCACATGTCAGGAGTGGAATCCCTAGGAGTGGGGTCCTGTGGAGATTCGGTGCATCATGGTCACTGTTGCCGTCCTTGTGGGATCTGTAGATGTCCCACCAGTACTGTTGGGTCTGTCGAAAGTGTAGCCAGACGACATGTTGATGTACTGGCTTCTGCTTGATGTGCTGGGCTCGGGTGCCTGTATTGTCGGCAGCCAAATTCCATGGGGAATCCAAGGCATAGGGGTCCTGTGAGTCTTGCATGGCTGTGTCTGTAGGAGGTGCCTGGGTCTGTTCCCAAGGGACTGGAATTGCGGGATCCATAGGCCAATTTTTCAGGGATTTGGCCGTTCCTTTCGCAAAGATCGTGCTGCAACATTCTGTACTCCAGGGGTCATCAGAGAGTCTGTGACCAAGGGTCTTGACAAATGAGAAGAGTCTGCAGATTTTGCTGGTCTTAAAAGTCGACATCCCCATGAGGGGTGGATCGTTTGAGACTTCAGTATATCCTGCAGCAGAGACAAATGTCCATGGTCGGTGGAATAGTATGATCGTGTTTCTTTCAGGTTCTGCACGGCCAATCCTGTTGTGGGGTTGAAATAAACCTTCCCACGTGTTGAGAGTTTGGAACCAGATGAGCATCTGAATGAACATCTTCATGCTCGGATTTCCATACTCGTTTCTCATGGCGTGTCTAATGGCTTGGAACAGTTGTTCCGTGGGGAACTCCAATAGCAATGGTGTGGAAATGCATTAATAACCAAAAAAAACCATTTCTGGTCTTCCGGAAAGACCTGTCGGGGGTCCCATCGGAAGGGTTTTATGAACGGGTACCTGGTATCCAGGTGCTGAATCATAAGGCTACCATAATCATTTATGACATGTTCGTGATATTTCCTGGAGGATGCCATGTAAGTCTCCAAATCGGCCTTCTTGGATGATCTGTCTTACCTCTGGGGGGTACTGGAAAATAATCCAGTTGTGCTGAATGTCCTGGTCTGGTAAGGATGTGGTCCGATGTATCTCCGCTTCACATACATGTTGATGGAATGGAGCTTCTTTGGTCGCGACAAAAAGTCCGCGAGGATATTCTGTTCGCCTTTGAGATGTTTAGTCTCAAAAGAGTATTTTGAGAACCATTCCGCCCATCGTAGCAACTGAGGATGTGGTATTTGCCGTTGTTTGAACCGTATCATCTGTGGGAAAGATGACATGTCCATTTCAATTAAGAAATGTTCTCCAATAAGGTGGAATTCGAACTTCTTGATGCCATTTTTAACTGCGAGGATCTCTTTGAACGTAAAGTGGTAATGGATTTCAGCTTGAGAGAAGCAACTGCTCTTGTATCCACAAATACTGCGAATACCGTTCTTTTCTTCAATGAGAATGGCTGCCCAGTGAGTATCGCTAGCATCTGTCTGGAGGATTCTTTTGCCATCTGAGGGATGGTGAGAGGAGGAGGTTCTGAAGCTTTTTCTTCAGAAGGCGACCGCTTTAGTTGGTTTTTCTCCCCAGGGAGGAGGTTCTTTCTTCAACATCTGCTGTAGAGGCCTCAAAACTGTCGCTATCTTGGGAAACAAAATCCCTGAGATAGTTAACAATTCCTAGAAAAACCTGAACCTCTTTATGAGTGAGATTCTTTTCCAGGAATTTCAGTAACTCTTCAGCAATATGGGGTTTCGGACAGTATGTCCTCTCATCCAGCTGCATTTCGAGAAATTCGATTTCCTTCTGTGCAATCACCATCTTCTTTTCTGAAAGCATAATCCCATAGGATGGGCAATCTCAGCGAACTGAGTTAACAGGGCACAATGCGATTCCTCATCAGTGCTGTAGAGGAGGATATCGTCAACATATATTTGAGTCTTGTCCAGTATAGGCTGAAAGATTTGGCACATTGCTTTTTTGAAGATGGATGGGGCAGTTTTTAGGCCAAATGGAAGGATAGTCCATTGTAATGGTTATTGGGTATGCAGAAACCCGTTTTGTGACAATCTTCAGGATGAATTCCCCAGTTGCCAAAAACCTGACTTTAGGTCGAATTTGGAATAAATTTGGCATTGACCAAAATTGGTGAACCAGGAATTTTTGTGAGGCAAGGGAAATTTGTCATCCCTGAGGTAGGAATTTAGAGGCTGATAATTCACTACAAGTCTGAGTTTGCCTCTGATTGGTTCAGCCTTTTTGTTTGACATAAAAGGCTTCACATGCCCACTGGGGTCTTTTAGCATCAATGGTTTCTATGAGTCCTTAACCTAGAAGGTCTTGACACTTCGCTAAAGCTAGCTCAAGCTGTTTAGGATTCATGCCAGAATGGGATGCTTTTGTGGGATTTATCTCCTTGTCTGTTCTGAAAGGGAGTCTAACAAAAAGTCTGTGTTTTTCCATAGTGGTTTTGGGGTGTTTGGCCATGAACTGCGCATGGTCTTCTGCATATAAGTTTTCTGAGAGACTGAAGGATTGGATCAATGAGTTGTGGTGCAATGGAGAAAAGTCTCTGTGTGTCAACAAACTGCTTAATCTGGGATTTAAATTTTAGGCCCTGGGAAGGATCCTGACTTTTAGTTTTGTAAGAATATCCCATCCCAGAATAAGGTCCCTGTTTGGGGCACCACACCCTAGAATAGGTGTAGTGATAGAGCACCCGGGCATCAATCCAATGGTTATTGGATGGCTCTTAAAATAGGAGGAGAATATGTCACCTAATGCTGCCGTAAAGTTGGTGACATGTGGTTTCCAGCATGAGGAAGGTAAGATCTTTGTATCCAAAAGGGATACAGTGGCGCCAGTATCAATTAGCGCTATTAGTTGGACTGGTTTTGGAAGGTGACTGGAGTGAATTTGGGCCAAAACATAAGGATGGGTAAATTTGGAAAGATTTGGTTTTTCATGATATCGGAGGGTAGGGTAAAAGGTATAGATGGAATCAGAAAAATCAGAGCTTTCATCCTCATCTGTTAAGTATTCTTGGAGCACAAAGAGTGTTTCTGGTTCTGGCTCATCATCATAGGAGAATATGGACTCAATATCATCTTCGTCTAGAGAAACCCCCGAAGCTTTTTCTAATTGCCGGATCATCCACTGGCCTTTGGGTGCCTTTGGACAATTCTTTGCGAAATGCCCCTTTTTGTTGCAGATAAAGCATTTGTCTGTTTTTGGTTTTCCTGGAGGATGTCTTGTGTACCTTTCTCCGCAGATACTTCCATTTCTTCTTTTTCCCCTTCCTGGAATCATATAGGTCTTTCTTGCTGAAAGACTTGTAATGCCTCTTTTTCTTGGATGTCGTACATCCGGTGCCATCACAGGATTTTGGACACTTAATTTTCCAGCTGGACTTATCGCAGGCACTTTGGATCCGTCGGTTTTCCTGCATGTATTTCTGGAATAATTCTCGCCTGTGGCAAAGATCTTCAATTGCAATATGGATTGCCTACTGGAGTTCTCCAAGAGTGGAGTCTAGCACAGTCCTCTGGGATGCATGAACAGATTTTTCAACTGTTTCCGAGAGTTCTTTCGGAATAGAGGACATGAAGACTGTCTTGAGATTCACATCGCTGCCGATCTCATAAAATAATTTCAGCATGATCTTGAAGTGTTTATCAAGATCTCTTTTTTCTAGAGAGCAGCATCTCCTTTCAAAAAACTCTTTTCCTCTTTAAGTCCACCAGATTCTGGACTCGTCCAACAAAATAGGTATGGATCAAGAGATGGGCATTCTCAAAGGTTCCAGATAAGAGTGTGATCTGGTCCTGCTCTCCAATCAGTGCCCACCAACACTTTAAGGTACCTGTGAATCGGGTTGTGAAGTCTAGGAGAGAGGCATAAGTGTCGTGGTCTTGTAACTCTCTGGCTAAGAGCCAGGCATGAAATTCCTGGATTCGGTCAGGCCATTTATAAGATGGAATGTCGTCAAAAGTAAAATACTTAGACGAAGGACCAGGGTTTGGTGTTTCGAGGGAGGTATAACCTCGTCAATTGGATCAATGGGGTCTGCTATTAAGATGGCTGGCACAGGATCATAATCAAAATCAAATTCGGACTCTGAATCTGAGGATTCAGACATTTGGTAAATGATGGGGGATGAAGTAGGAACAGCTTCCTTTGCCTGCTGTCTAAGGAACCCTTCTATAGGGTTTGAGATCATGTGCATGGAAGGCTTTGTTTCAGAGGGATCTGAAGGTGACTCGGGCCATTTAGCTGCGGCCTTACGCCTGTTTTCTTCATCTTGCTGGCGCTGGTTTTCTTCTACCACCCGTAATCGTTCTTCCCTGATTCGCTTGAGGCGAAGGGAGTTGGAAGGAGGAAATAGACTGGCTTCTGCTGAAGATGGAGAGGAAATAGTCTGAGGGGTGATCATCCTCCTGTAGGGAAACGTTGGTCCGAATAGAGAGGATTCAGTCAGGTTAGAGGTCGGTTTTGGAGAAGTAGGCTTTGATTGAGTAGCATCCATCTGCTACTGGAGCATTCTGATATGATTTTTCAGCCTATTGATCTCTGGAGTCTGATCCTCAAGATAGTGATAAGGAATTTTCCCATGCTCTAACACAGATAAGCGCTTCTGGAAATCTTCCGCCATGTGCTTGAGGAGGGATACATCAGTGCTTATTTGGTTCAAGACCGTGTTCTAAGCCAGGGCGTTTTCGGATTGCCAGTTTAAAGTGGTTTCCACTGGGTCTGTTCCGGCGCGGTGACCGGAAGGAAGTATGGTATCATGCTTAGGGATTTTAGGAGTGTGGTAGAACTTTTGGTCCATGTCTACAAAAGGTTCAGGAGGAGGAAAATTTTGAGGCTGTACTGGTCGTGAAGTTGGCAGTGGTGGAAAGTCTTGGGGATTAAACATGCAGATAGCGTGTTTAAGTGGATTAGGAGGGGGCGGAGCTGGCAGCTGGGTGTCTGATCCAGGGGTCTCTGGATTTTTGCGAGTCCATTTCAGGATGGGTTGTAGAATGGTGATGTGGTAGGTTTTGGTTTATGTAACTGAGGAAAATGTTGGGGTTGTTGCTGGTGGACCTTGGGTTTTGCATATGAGACCATGAACTGAAATCTTCCGCCGTCCTCACCAAGCGGTCCTATGGTAGGATCACCAGATTGGTATTTTTCAAAGAACAGATCTTTTCTCTTCTTCTGAAATGATTCAAGTTCAACCGGCTTAGTACAAGCTTCACACATGCAAAAAGGATCCCAGTAGCAATGACCAGTGGAATCTTTGAAGGCATGAATTGGTCGCCCGTTATGATCAAAGGACTGAATCTGCCGTTTTGGGTCTGGATTTTCGGACGAGACAGGATCCGAAGGGCAAGGTGAGAAACAAAGAATGGTTAGCAGTCTGGGGAAGAGTGTTTCAGGTTTCTCTTTTGGAAAGGTTATGGAAATCTCACCGTTGGGTTTACGGGAGTATTCTGGATCTGTGGACTGGATGGGTGGTGGTTGGTGATGCACCTTTTCATAGTTAGTCACCCATGTATCCGGCAGAAGCTTCAAAAGCTTTTCTCTTGGGATTTGCTTTGGAATGAAAACACATGATGTCTGGTCATTTGCAATGTTTATAACCAAATCATCGTCCGTGCCTGGAAGATTCAGATCTATGGCGTGGTTCTGCACCTTGTATACCATTTGGTAGTGAAGGGTAGCTGCAATGGATCCTGGAGTCTGTTCGGCTCTTGTTATCTGGATCTAGATTTTAAGGGCAGAGAGGAGGTTTGGGTCTGCCAAAGCCATAGTGAAGTTTGGGAATAGGGTGACAAAAACTATTCAAGCATTAAGTGTGGTTTGGATGGTGCCTATGCAGGCATGCTGATACTGTAAGAACCTTATATTAAGCAAGGCTACTCTAGCAACAACTGGAAGGCCTTTTCGTCCATGGAAGGATAGAGCAACTCTGATGGCTCCAAAATGGAGGTGAGAGTATCCCTGATGAATCCATTGTTATGAAAATTCAGGGGGGATTGACAGAGTAATGAATTGCTCTTGAAGAGAGGCTATGATAGGGTGTTGGTCAAATTTAGATGACTGTACATACTCCTTAACAGCTTTGGGAGTGTGCCGGATGAGTTCTTTCATAGTTCTGATGGGTGAAAAAGATGGTGGTTTGGCAAATGTAGCATATGGGTTCATGATGGGAAAATGCGTTTCAGAGATGCGAGCATCATCTTGATAGGATACCTCATAGAGATAGTCTATCTTTGATGCGATGGTGTGTTTTAAATTAGGCAGTGGAGAGAGGGAGAGAGGAAGAGTCGAGTGAGTAGGTGTAATTTCTGAAGGATGAGGACAGTCAGTGTTTGCCATAGTGTAATGAGACTCCTTGCTTCTAGCGTTAATAGTAAGAAGATTACGAAAACTCATAGGAAACCATGAACATGTCTCTGATACCAGTAGGGTGGAGCTTCCCACTCAACCGATCAGGATATCTGAAATAACTCACATCAAAACTCCGATACAGAGACACAGAAAGCTCTATGCACAAGTATGCTACCCGACCAATAAATGCCCATTGGCGAAGGGGTCAAGGGTCTGCCTGCTAGTGCACTAGAACTTCTGAGATTGCCCATTCTTATGGGATTATGCTTTCAGAAAAGAAGATGGTGATTGCACAGAAGGAAATTGAATTTCTCGAATGTAGCTGGATGAGAGGACATACTGTCCGAAACCCCATATTGCTGAAGAGTTACTGAAATTCCCGGAAAAGAATCTCACTCATAAAGAGGTTCAGGTTTTTCTAGGAATTGTTAACTATCTCAGGGATTTTGTTCCCAAGATAGCGATAGTTTTGAGGCCTCTGCAGCAGATGTTGAAGAAAGAACCTCCTCCCTGGGGAGAAAAACCAACTAAAGCGGTCGCCTTTCTGAAGAAAAAGCTTCAGAACCTTCCTCCTCTCACCATCCCCTCAGATGGCAAAAGAATCCTCCAGACAGATGCTAGCGATACTCACTGGGCAGCCATTCTCATTGAAGAAAAGAACGGTATTCGCAGTATTTGTGGATACAAGAGCGGTTGCTTCTCTCAAGCTGAAATCCATTACCACTCTACGTTCAAAGAGATCCTCGCAGTTAAAAATGGCATCAAGAAGTTCGAATTCCACCTTATTGGAGAACATTTCTTAATTGAAATGGACATGTCATCTTTCCCACAGGCGATACGGTTCAAACAGAGGCAAATACCACATCCTCAGTTGCTACGATGGGTGGAATGGTTCTCAAAATACTCTTTTGATAAACATCTCAAAGGCGAACAGAATGTCCCTCGCGGACTTTTTGTCGCGACCAAAGAAGCTCCGTTCCATCAACATGTATGTGAAGCGGAGATACATCGGACCACATCCTTACCAGACCTAGGACATTCAGCACAACTGGATTATTTTCCAGTACCCCCAGAGGTAAGATAGATCATCCAAGAAGGCCGATTTGGAGACTTACATGGCATCCTCCAGGAATATCACGAACATGTCATAAATGATTATGGTGGCCTTATGATTCAGCACCTGGATACCAGGTACCGTTCATAAAACCCTTCCGATGGGACCCCCGACAGGTCTTTCCGGAAGACCAAAAATGGTTTTTTTTTGGTTATTAATGCATTTCCACACCATTGCTATTGAGTTCCCCACGGAAAAACTGTTCTAAGCCATTAGACACTCCATGAGAAATGAGTATGGAAATCCGAGCATGAAGATGTTCATTCAGATGCTCATCTGGTTCCAAACTCTCAAACACGTGGGAAAGGTTTATTTCAACCCACAACAGGATTGGCCGTGCAAAACCTAAAAGAAACACGATCATACTATTCCACCGACCATGGACATTTGTCTCTGCTGCAGGATATACTGAAGTCTCAAACGATCCACCCCTCATGGGGATGTCGACTTTTAAGCCCCAGCAAAATCTGCAGACTCTTCTCATTGTCAAAACCCTCGTTCACACAGACTCTTTGATGACCCTTTGGAGTACAAGATGTGCAGCAGCACGATCTTTGCGAAAGGAACGGCCAAATCGTGAACAAATTGGCCTATGGATCCCGCAATTCCAGTCCCTTGGGAACCGACCCAGGTACCTCCTACAGACACAGCCATGCAAGACTCACAGGACCCTTATGCCTTGGATTCCCCATGGAATCTGGCTGCCAGACAATACAGGCACCCCACCCCCCAGCACATCAAGCGGAAGCCATACATCAACATGTCGTTCGGCTACACTTTCGACAGACCAACAGTACTGGTGGGACATCTACAGATCCCACAAGGACGGCAACAGTGACCATGATAGCACCGAATCTCCACAGGACCCCACTCCTAGGGATGCCACCCCTGACATGTGAATCCCTAGGTCTTGCTTTTCCCTATTATGAGTTAAAAAGAGCCTCTTTTCAAGTGGAGCGTCGTTTGAATAATTAACCTTTTGGTCATCTCATGTACAGGGAGTGTATTATTATGTCGGTGGAAGAGCAGTGATCGTCGGTGATCCCTCTTCGTTCTCCTCTATATAAAGGAGGCAATTTTTGTATGTAGGGGAAGAAGATCCCCAGAGAAACTTGAATGATATTAAGTTTTCTCATGAAGCTCTAACCCTCTCTTCTCCTTGCATATGGCCTCTTGATAGGAAGAAATTAGGAAGATTTGTAGCACAATGATGAAGCCTCCTGGTAGTATCCCTGCACTTGCCGGTTATCCGGATCTTATGTACGAGAAAAGGACTCTAAAATTTCCATTTTCTCAGCCGAAATCCTAGATTCAGAAGTTCTAGTGCAGTAACAGGCAGGCCCTTGACCCCTTCGCCATGGGCATTTTATTGTCGGTAGCATACTTGTGCATAGAGCTTTCTAGGTCTCTGTATCGGAGCTTTCATTTGAGTTGTTTCGGATATCCTACCTGATTTGAGTGGGAAGCTCCACCTACTTAGTATCAGAAGCCTTCCATGCACATGATCTCAAACCCTATAGAAGGGTTCCTCAGACAGCAGGCAAAGGAAGTTGTTCCTACTTCATCTCCCATCATGTACCAACTGTCTGAATCCGTCAGATTTAGAGTTTCGAATTTGATTCTGATTATGATCCTGTGCCAGCCATCTTAATGGCATGACCCCATTGGTCCAATTGACGAGGTTATACTCGTCCCCTCGAAACACCAAACCCTGGTCCTTCGTCGAAGTATTTTACTTTTGACGACATTACATCTTATAAATGGCCTGACCAATCTAGGAATTTCATGCCTGGCTCCTTAGCCAGAGAGTTTACAAGACCACGATACTTATGCCTCTCTCCTGGACTTCACAACCCGATTCACAAGTACCTTAAAGCATTGGTGGGTGCTGATTGGAGAGCAGGACCAATCACACTCTTATCTAGAACCTTTGAGAATGCCCTTCTCTTGAACCATACGCTATTTTGTTGGACGAGTCTAGAATCTGGTGGACTATAAA
>JAGVVM010010718.1:0-16760 GCA_019149425.1 Psidium friedrichsthalianum
GGTCCCCCCCCCCATGCACTCCCCCGCCGTTCTCCTTTCCCCCCGCGGACACTCCCCCCCTTCCCCTTCCCCCATACAAATCCTTTCTCCTTCCCTCCTCTCTCTACTTCCTGTCCTCCCTTCTTTTTCCAGCCTCCCCGCGGTGCTATTCGTATGTAATCTTCGTGCGTTTTATGTATAGATTCAGTTTTGCTTATTTATGCATCCATTCCCATCCAGCATTTTCATCTAAAAAGTGAAAAATACAAAAAAAAACGAGAACACCTCACTAGAGGCCTAGGAGTAAAACCAAGCCTAAGTTGCTAAATTAGGAAACCCATGAAATAAGGTATCGAAAAGGGCATAGTTTAATTAAATGTGAACAAGTTCCCCCGAACTCATAATCTCTAGATCGTAGAAGTAATTTAGTTCTCACCTAATTTACTTAGTGTTCTAAAAACCTGATAAAAATGAGTGCACTCCAAATTTAAATCAGGAAACAAAACCAAACTTACCTTGGTAGGACTTGGGCTGTCGTATTAGGTTAGTGAAACTATTAACAATTATCGTAACTGGGCTTTTCCATGATGCTCATAATTGAAAGAGAGTCCCAACAAATAACTTCTATGCATTGTTGAGTGTGACAAAATTGAGAAGTTATTGAAGATGAGGCGATTGACGATGGCAAGGTACAACTCTCCTGATGATGAATAGATATTAGAATGAAGCCCGATGCCTTGCCAAAGACGAATATGCTAATGTCGCTACCGAGAAGGGAAAATGGTTACAAAGGAGAAATGATTGGGACTGACAGCGGGAAGGAAGAAAAACTAGGGTTTTGATTTGGGTACTTTTCTCATGGTGGATTTGATATAACGGAGATTTTATAGGACCATTATTTGTAGCATCCGAAAATTTACCTCCTTAAGTTAAGGCTATTTTGAATATAATAGGTTGTAATTTGAGATAGATTCCTCTTTAGTAAATATCCTTTTAGATGGACCGTTTGTGTTGGATTGATAGTTTTAGTTTGAGAAGTTGGTTTGGCATAGAATTGGTTCGTGGTTGGGCGTGAAGCTTGGCCCAAAAGCCCCTCACCAGTCGTGCCTTCCTCTTCCCTACTATAAGGCCCCCACTCCCTCTCTCTCTTCTCATTTTTAGGTGACCAAACCCCCCTTCCCTTGTTTTCTCTGCCTAAAAAACCTCGCAAACCCAAGAGCTCGTCTTCTCAGTTTTCTACACGCGCTTAAGAAGAAATTCTTTATTTGAGCTCGTCTAGAAGGCAAATTGAACTTCTTTTTTTTTTACGCGATCGTAAGATTGAGGGCTACTTGGATCTAAGGCAAATCATCTAGAAAGTTGATGGAAAGTTGTGGATTTGAGCTGGACGGAGGCTGTTTGGTGGAGAGCTAGTCCCTTTGGCATCAATTCGAGCTCTGTTTGGTTTGGAAGAGATCCTCAGGCAAGTAGACCTCTGTCCTTACTACTAAGTTGTTCATTTGTAGCTGGTTTTAGTGTGAATCTTTGATATTTGGAAAGGGGTATGAATGGGTAAGGATTGTCTTGCATGATCTCGAAAATGAAGTGATTCGCATGATCGATTGCTTGAGTTCAAAGCTATAGAGTGTGAATAAGCTATTTGCATTGATGGATCATGTCGATTTCATTGAATTGAGCTTGAATTGGATGTCGCTTAGCTAGGGAAGTTCGACCGAATGGCCTAAGATGCGCGTGGTGTGTGGTCGAATAGTTTAGGGTGCTTGTATAGTTTCATGAGGTATCATGACGCCTCGGCGTAGGTCGACGTCACCACCAGCCATTCATCCGCACTGGAGATCAGCCATCGCTTCACCTTAGTGTTGACCACTAGGCGAGTGAATTCTACCTCTCGCGCCCTCTCTTGCTTCACTGTATGCGTTAGTTCATTTTGGGTTGTTTGAATTGACATATAATGGGAGTTGCCATCCATGAGAGACAAGCATTCGGATTGAATCGTGAACAAGGGTGGCAAATGCTGGTTGTTTATCCTAGATACTTAGAACCGATGGTTTAAATTGGGAATGGAGTTTTTACTTGGACTGCATGTAGTAAACATAAGCTAATTGTTTCTTCCAATTGACGAGTAGATTAAGAGTGGTTGAAATTGGACTGGTCGACCAGAAATCGAGTGTGAGATTATGAATTAGATTCGAAAATAAGTCTCGTGTGCGTGCGTTACTATCTTCGAAAATCCATATGACCTTGATATAGTGTGGATAGGGTTCATTCAACTTTGAAATAGCTAAGTTAGCCATAAGATTTCATGTAAGGAACAATGATCGGTGAGTTAGCGACAAAGAATGAAGAAGCCGAGAATTCTAGTAGTGAATGAGGGGCTGGTTATGAGAGTAATGTGGTTTTATTAAGAGACTTGTATGTATATGCTTACTTGTATGCTAGTTTTGAGGTTGCTACTAAGGAATATGTGAATGAGATGCGTACACGATTGAATTGTGGTTTCTTCCTCTCAAGGTGCTAAAGATGAGGTTCAATATACTTTGTTAACTTGATTTTGCTTATGAACAATAACATGACATGCTTTAGGTTGATAACTAGTTAGTTTACTTGTTATGGGCCCAAGCGATATGATGAATCGAGTGAGCGTTAGAATGATTGGATTGATTCACTAAGTTTACTTACGCTTGTGGCATTCATGATTTTTAGATTGACATATGGGTTCCATTCGTATTCCCTTGAGTTCCTGTTATGGCCTTTCGATAGAGTTAGGTACCGAGGGCCCCATTTCCCATGACTTCTTTGACGGCGATGATGATGGTGCAGACAAAGGAGCAACTGGTGGAGGGTCGGCAGTGGTGGTAGCCTAGGCAGGGACGGAATGGTAAAGAGGTATTTTGGAACATCACAATGTTAGAGTTGAAGTTTGTGCCATTTTTGGACTTATGGATAGCTAGAGATGGATTGACGTATACATAGTAGGGGTTAGGTGACTTGTATGATCCCTCAGGCAAACATCCCCAAGTTATGTTGACTAATGTTACTATGTGAACTTAAGTTTGTGTATATATCGGAAATGGCATGGCTTTAAGTCCCTTGTTATTAACTTGCCATGTTTCCTCTCATATCATGGTTGAAAACTTCCACCGCATGAAAATAATTACTTATATAATGAGAATAGTTAGATGTGGCGGCCTAGGCGTCACGACGCTGGCAGTAGCACCCGAAGTGGAGGTTCTATACTATCAACTATTCTAAAAGCTTGAGTTATTCAAAGATCTCTTTTCATTAAAATTCATTCAGAAAGTACTTTTAGTACAATATGTCAGATGTAGGTTTTGCAATTAATATTAGGTCATAAATGAAGGTGGTGAAAATAGGGAAACAAAATTTAATTAATTGAATGGAAAAGATGTACCAAAATTTTCTTTTTATCCTCCTTGGAATTGACTAATTCACTTCATTTATCTTCCTTTTTTTGACATTAAATTACAATCATGACATGGTACCACATGGTGATGACAAAGCGCTTGGCGATGTTTCTTTATACCAACAATTGAGACAATGAATATTCTTCTTAGAAAAGTAATTATATGACTGTTATTAATTTATTGTGAGATTAACAACCTATTTTGAGTCATAAAAATAAATAACGGATAATTATAAATTATTATGGGATCCACATTTTCAAGAATTTGTCGCCTACAGCGTGGAGTCACCCGAAAACTATTATGCTAGCAAGTCTTTCTTTTCATCTAGTATATAATTAGGAAACTTATTTCGATCTCGTTTTTTATTCCTTCTAAAATTACCCTTCATAACACAATAAGCAAAAATTGACAGATATACTCCAGTCACAAGGGTTGATCAGTTCCCACCCCAGAACTTATAATCGGATTGACTATTCCGGTCCAATTCTTGGGTCGGTCTTGGAATCGATGACTTCTTCTTCTTCTTCTTCTATTCCTTATAAGTGGGAGTTTATCAAGAATTAAAAGAAAAATATAATTTACTAATTAGGGCTTGCTTCAGAATAAAAGATAAGAAAAATTAAGAAATCTTGGCCGGTCCGGTTCCTTATGTGGTACCGAACCGGTCCTCCTGGAAACAACATAAAACCAGCCGGTCCGGCTCGATCCGGACCGATTTCTGAATTGGATCGGGATTGAACCGAATCGGGATCGATGCACAACCCTACCATCCACCATGCACACATCGACTTCGTCCGCTACGGAAATAGCTATTCTCACCCATGATTCTACCAAAAAAAATACCTATCATTTTTCTTTCCCGAATTACCCGTCAATCTTTTTTTTTTATGAACATATTTATTTAATTATGCGCAGGCCTGCTCAACACTGGGTTTGATTTATTCAAGCTATCGGACCCCATCTTGTTGACTCAGTAAATCTGAATATGAATTCGTCCTGCACTTCCCCATGTCCCCACCAGGCCCCAGTCCACTCATAGGCCATAACTAAAAAGAGTTGGATCTAAGTCAAGAGCACGATGGGACTTTTCCGCCCAGTAAGAGAAACAGAAAGGATTTAATAAAATGCTTGGTTGGCGTGAGAAGGTTGGATGCCTTTTGCCTCTAATAGAAACTCAAAAGTCTCTCAACAAACACTGAAAACGATTTGGATCTTCTTCTTTATCTTATTTTCATCAATGGTATGCATCACCTTCCCAAGGAAGTTACCGTGTAGCCTTTCTAAATTGACTAGAAGAAGCCCCTTCAACGTCCAGCGATCCTCTCGTGAATGGGTTAAACTCAAGTATTTGGTTATGCGCGTAGTTGGCGAAATTTGAACGACTTATATCTACTTTCTGAGCTAAAAATTCCCCTACATACCCCAACCAACCACGCTGGCCTTGGAGATTTTGAAAGGAAAACGTTAGTTATACTATAATGATTTTATAGGAAAGCATGAGATGCGGTGACCGAGTTTGGCTTGGAAGTGGTAAATTTGGTATTTGAATGATGATGCTTTATTGTGAAAGTAATTACCAGAGTCGAGCCTGTTCTACTGGAGCCTTATCATGTACTTGCGAATGGAATAGTTCGTCTAAGCAAGGAGTACTCGCACGAAAGGTTGAGTACCCTACTCTTAGAACGAAAAGCAAATGGACAGAATCGATCACATCGCGAAATATGCTCACTACGAGGGTTTTCTGTAAAATTTTAGCGTGAGGCTCCAATGTTTGTTAATATTCAGGATTCTCGAATTCGTCTAACTAGGAAGACTTCCTTTTCTTACAAGAAATAGAGTAATGCGTGGACAAAGAGTTTTATTTAATTTTTTTTTCATATGTAGAGTGACGTGACATACGATGAGTAAATATTTAACTCAATGCTATATACTTAAGATTCAATAAAACCACTCACAGACTCACCTCATTTGACGTGTTAATTTTGTAAATGGGTTTCAATGCAGATGCAATTATTATTTTTAGTTGGAGATTAGTTTGATCGAGTAAACGCACTTCTTCGACAAACTATCCATGGATGTTCACTGGGTAACCGACCCGCAGGCACAGCCATGACTCATGCGTGACTCGGTAATCAGTACTGTGTTGACCCGTCAACTTCCGGGGGCTCGTGCATACATCATCCTCTGTCCCTTCGAGTTTCCTTAACGACTCAGTCTCGATCACGTAATAACAATCTTCAAGTTGCTTGATGATCACAACCTGCAATACAACTAAACATTCAACATTTCTTTTGGATTTTCCTTGTAAGTCTCGATTGATATGCAAAGAATCTTGACATTTTTCGTAAAAATATCATGGAAACGGTGAGATTTTGCATGACTACCGTTAATCGTTTCAAAAGTTTAAGCCGTTAGATGAAAGTGCGGTTTAAAAGTTAATTACTCTGACGCTCTTCTTTACGTTTAGTCTGATCTTTTTGCATAATAGGAAAAGGCAAATAGGGAGCCTGGAAAGATTTGAACTTAGGACCTCCTGCTTTGATACAATATTAGAAAGTCTAACTCAAAAACTTAAACGGTTAGATGAAAGCGTGGTTTAATATTTAATTACTCTAACATGAATCATATTAATAGGTTGATTGACTTGAGATACTAATTATTTCCTCTCGGCACATGGAAACAACATTAAGATGCCGAATAGCCAAGTTTAGATTAGATCTGATCAATGGGTGAACCGCGCCAGTAGTCATTATCCTGGCCAGACCAGGATATGAAAGGATCGCGTTTTCTTCCCGAGACAATTGGGGGCATGGATCTTTAAAAAGGAAAACCGCGATATGATGGATAAGTAGATGGTAAATGACTAATGATAGATAATTTGAGAAGCAGAGACCCGGTAAACTTTTCAATGAATGGAACGTGACAATAATTAACCCTCACCTAACCTAATTCAAGAAAAAATTGGGTCCCACTATCTGAAGAGAGAGAGAGAGAGAGAGAGTCTTGGGTGAAGTTGAGACTTCAAGACCAAACACCGTGGCACGTCCACAACTGCTCCGACAAGAAACTAGCGAGCACGTATCTATCCTTTCCAACATCCATATTCTAAACAATGTTCGCATTTAAAATGCCAAGAATAATATCACGACGGTCCACCAACCAAACGCGTCAAATTCATAAGAACCAAATTGTCGAAAAAACAATTTCGACAAAAAAAAAAACTATTGAACAAGAAAAAGAAAAAAAAGCCACAAAAAAATCTTAAATCATGCTCATTGTAACACATTTTATCTAAGCTTTTTTTTTTTTGGTTACACAGATAAATCCATAATTTATACCCATGTGACATATTTATCTTAAACTTATACTAATATGACATATTTACCCCAATTTTTTCATTTGTTTTGTGAACAATAAGCTAGTCAACGAAAATATTTTTCGCACATGGAAAAAAAATCCTTCAAAAGAAAAAGAGGAAAACATTTTCCTCATATTTCCTTCCTCATCTCTTTCACATTTTTTAATTATTTTTAAAATTTTTCCTTTTCCCTTTTTTTTTCTATTCCCTTCTTCTTCGGCCAACCATAGGTGAGCGAGACTAGGCGTTGTCGGCCTCGAGCGAGCCTGCAACCAGTCATCGACCATCGCAGTGGTCGGCGACCGGCGGAAGAGGGAAAAGAAAAATATAAAAAATAAAAAATACTTAATTTTTTTAAAAAAAAATATTAAAATGAGTGCAAGAAAGAGAATCAAATTGGATCTTCCATATGAAACGGCGAAAAATATTTTCTAATTCATTTTCATATTTTAGCCAAATAACGAAAATTATTATCATTTTTTGGAAAACGACTTCTTGGAAAATATTTTCCTAAAACACTATATTTTTCAAGAAACAAACTAAGCCTAAATTCATATCCGTGTGACACATTTACTCCAACTTTGGGTTTTTGACATCATAATTTTTTTTAAGGTAAACGCGTCGCACTGGTATAAATATGGGGTTTTTGATTATCCAAAATAAGTTTGGAGTAAATACGTTATATAGGTATAGGTTTGAGATTTTTCACTTTGTAAAAAGAAGTTTGAGTAAATATGTAATGATAGATATAGTTTTGGGTTTTTGGTAGGTTTTTTTCCCTCAAAAGAAAAGGGGTTTAGTGGCTTTGACCCATTCTGATCGAATGGAGACAGCAAACGCAAGAAAAGAACCTCGAGCCCGCAAGCAATCCAAGTCCCTCTCTCTCTCTATATATAGTCAGCTTCGAACCATCCACAATCTCATCTCTCTCTCTCAACCTCCACATCCACCAAGAAAAGAATAAAAACAACAGAGATCGACGCCCCATTGTATCCATTGATCCATTCCATCTCAACACAGGAATCAGCAGAGCTCCATCCATGGCCGTCCCGAACAAGTTACCTCTCCTCCTCTTTGTCTCTTCTCTCGTCCTCCATGCAGCTCTAGGTACCATCTTGATCCATGCATCTACATCTGTCGTTTTGCTTTTCCTTGTGTTGACGTTTTCGATGATCTCCATTTGTGCCGTTTCCTCGGTATGCAGCCGAGATTATATGCGAGGAGATACCAAACGACATGTGCGCGTTCGCCATCGCGTCCTCCGGGAAGCGATGCTTGCTGGAGACCTTGGCGTCCAGGGACAGCGAGGTGGAGTACCATGCAGGACGTCGGAGGTGGTCGTGGAGAGGATGGCAGGGTACGTGGAGACCGACGTGTGTGTCCGGGCCTGCGGGTTGACCGGCGATCGGTCGGGATATCATCCGACTCTCTCCTCGACCCGCAATTCACCTCCAGGCTTTGCGCTCCCCAGTGCTTCAGAACTGCCCCAACATCGTTGACCTCTACTCCAATTTGGCTGCCGGAGAGGGTAAACGGCTACAAATATTTATATAGACATTGCAGGAGCTCCATGAATTTTACCGACATATCTTGTTTGAAGGCAATATTACGTCCGATTGATCAGCTGTCACCTTTGACGTGTTATATGCTTGCTTATTCTCTACTCAAGGGACTTTTCCTTCTCTCTCGCTGCAAAAGATTTCTCTGCTGCAGCGCCGTTTGTCGTTTGAATACGACGATTCACCTCCCGACTTTGAGAAGATGTCAATTCCGACGCTCAAGTTTACGACGTGATCATTGTTTGACATATTTATATCAGATACACCTGTATCAGACGTTCATCTGATCATGGCTTTACTTTGCATTAAACTCTTGCAGGGGTGTACTTGCTGGATCTCTGCGAGGCGCAACGCGCGAACCCTCACCGCACGATGATCGAGCTCTTGAGCTCCGGAGCGGCCCCCGGCCCCGCGTCGGCCGAGTCGACGACGCTCTTCGCCATGGCCCCCATCTCCTAATTCCTGTGATGACTGACGAGAGAGACATATACAAATTGTTCACACGTTTTTTCGTTTTGTTGTGGGTTTTGGCTCTGGTGATTACATGTTGTACCAGGAATAATAATCAACACAGATATATATAGGCAAAAAGGGATGGGCAGGTATCACGTTATAATTATACGTCGCTTGCAGATTTGCTGAGGATTCTATACCCGTAACTGAGGAGTGCTTTTGGGATTGCTCCATTCTTTCTAATTCCTAAAAATATTCGAGGCATACATCATTTTTTTGAGCTCTTTCCCTGTGATTTGATTCTTTGCGATCCGGTCCATTTTCGATCTTGAGCGTGAGCATTTACACAAAATTTATCATTGATAAACAGAGCCTGGTTAGATTGTCTCCCATGCCTGACAATGGCTACTTTAGGGCGTTTTCTTGAATTAAACACCATGCTGGTTGTGATCTTTAGAGACCGAAATGACATTCTTCCAAGAAAATGGCGTTTTCTCGAACTAACTGGTTAGAATTCAGTTGCCATGTGCCATGGTTGCTGCTTTGCCTGAAAGCCGGCACACATGCGCTCACTTGCACATTAACACCAAAATCAAACATAAAATAAACTGACAGATTGGATTTGCCGACCTCCTCAACTGTTTGGATAGGAAAGATCTTCATTAGGCCAACCTAGAAAGTTTTAAGACACCATTAAAAGGATACCCGAAACTAAGCATCAACAGCAACACAAAACAAGCAGCAAATGCAGTACTAAGAGGCACGTCTAAGGTACGACTCTTGTTCCATAGTTTAGTCGACAGCGCTAGCTCGGACAAAGCTTGGCCGGAAGATATCAGTTGGGACTCCATTGGCACAGGGACAAATCTGTCTGAGAGAGCGCCCATCAAGGTCTTGTTGGGCTTCAAGGGCGACACCATCTGCATCTGTCCTAGCTTGCTCTGCAGGTGAATCCGCAACCACGCCCCATATCCCCATGCGCTTTCTTTGATTAGTCTATAATTTATGAGTCGGACTGGGCCGTCGGCTTCCCCGAGTATCAAGTGCTCTTGACAATCCTTGATACGATAATACCTCCACCACCTGTTGTTTTTCTTACAACATGAATTGCACCCTCAGTATTTAAGCTTGTGCCCTTGGCGGCTCATAGGCCTTTCCAGTCCAAACTTCTGTTCAAGACTCTCTGCTTAATGATTTTTGGCCTGTTCAGCAGCTGTTTCAAGACACGGTTGTCGGAAACAGACAAGGTCTGGCCTCTACTTGGAAACTTCCGTATGTCTTCCTAACCATACAGTCCGGATGTTTCCAGTGTTGTCCTTATCATGCGATTTTTCAAATAAATGACTGCTTGTATCATTTGCGAAAATGAATAAACAAAAAAAATCATCATTTACGAAAATATACAGACATAAATTATTGCCGATAATGAAAATATTTTTCATTAAATATTATTTTAAGTGATGAAAACGATTATTTTTGAAAATTATTTTTTCAATCCTTTATTTTCTGTGAAACGAGGTCGCGTTAATCTAGTCAACAAGTGAAAGAGAACAAGCATCACTCAAGAGTGAATTTTTTTAAAGTTCTGGCAGAGATCCGGCCCGAGGCTCGGGCCCGGATCAAACTAACTCCGACTGGCCCACTTCTATCCTATGGTCCATTTACCGATTGTCTTCCACTTATTTTACCACCCAAAAGGAAATTAGCTCATGTTATTATCCCTAAATCATCCTCGATGAATTAGGGGTGATTTAGGGATTCGTTCACATGTAACCATGACGTCCAATCGAAGTAGCTTGCTTCTTAATATTGTAAATTTCTTAATCTTCCTTTCTTCGTTTATCGATGAGATTTGACTGGTCAGCAGTGAATATTTCGAGCAAAACTCTAGAATTTAAGAATAATATCGAATTAAAATCACACAAAGAAAATCTATCATTTTATTGAATTAAAAACCAAATAATGTGAACTCCAATCGCTCGATACAAGAGCAACATTTTTTTGACGGGAATGAAAGCAATAGCGGCTATGAGCTCTATCCTTATTACGAGCTCTTTCTTGCCCCGCAAGGAATGGCAAAAGAATTACGGTGTGCATAATAACCATTCTATTTATGGAATCAATTTTTGGCTAGAAATAGACTTTTTTTATTTATAATTTCTGGATGAGTTTTTGAGGGAAAAAAAGCGTTTGATAATGACATAAAATTTATGTTCCTAGAACATAAGCTCATTTGATAACTGTTGAAAATTTATACTTCTGAAAAATTATTAACAGAAAATCTTCAACAGAAAATTTCTACTTGATTTTTAATTTTTTTTTAAATTTCTTTAAAATAATAAGAACATATTATTTAATATTTAAATGAAAAATATTATTTATTTTTTACTCAGCGGCGGCAGTTGGCGACGGTTGGCAGAGGTTGGCAGTGTTTGGCGGCAGCAGGCGGCAATTGGTGGTTGGTGTCGGGAGGTGGGTAGTGGCTGGGGGCGACGACTGCAGGTGAGGTTGGCAACGATCGACAGTGGTCACAATGGAGGGCAGTGGTTGGTGATTGGGGGCGGTGGGTGGTGGTTAGCAGTGGCTACTAGTGATTGAGGCGGTTGCTGGTGGCGGGGGTTGGCGACGGCCAGCAGCAGTTGGTGATGGTGGGCGACGACTAACAAAGGAAGGGCGACAGAGAGAGTGCGACGAGGACTTGAGAAAAAAATGAAGGGTTTTGGTAGGTTATTTCTTATTTCTCTTTCTAGAATAGAAACGCTATAATTTTTAACTTTTCATTTCTCTTTCAAATTTATTTCCGAAATAAAATTTTATTTTAGAAACGGAAAAATAGAATTGCATTACCAATTGAATTTCTGTTCCAAAATGTTCTAAAAATAGGTTTGGAATAGACATAGAGAAATAGAATGGTTATCACACGCACCCTTACAAACCCAAACAAATGGAAATAACGAACAATACTTCTTGTGGTGTGAAATTACAAATAATTTAAATTAGATAAAAGTAATTCGACAAGGGTCAGCATTTTGGTAGATCGGTAGGCGGTGGCGGCGGCAACGTGGACGACGGAGTTGGCCATTCTCCACGACGAAGGCCATGGCCATGCCCCACGGCAAGTGCGAGTCTAGGTGGCAATGCATGATCCATGCACCTATAAGATACATACCATTCCGAAACGAGCTAAGATTAATCAACTAATCAATTAAATTTGGTTGCTATGATTATAATTCGTTCAATGAAAGTCGGACGAAACAATAATTAAGGAGGTGCGAGGCATAAAATTAACCTGGATTATTGGCTTGGAATCGGATGGCAGCCCACCCTCCGACGGGGATGCCGATCGTGTTTCGGATCTGCGGGTTCACAAGGTTGAACTTCTTTCGGTCTGTCTTCGGGTTGAAATTGCCGAAACCTTGAGCCAGGATGTGGAAATTGAACCCGTGCAGGTGCATGGGGTGGCTCTCGACGGCAATGAATGAGGTGTCCTGTAGTACCATCTCGACCGTGGCGTTGTACTCCATTTTCTTGACGCTCGTCTTCTTGGGCGCGAATATGAGGGCTTGGTTCATGCTGTTGTTCTGATTCGTGTAATCAACGCCACCGGCGGCTCGTTGGGGAAATCGGTGGTGTAGATCCCTCGGACGTCGAAGAAGTGCGCTTGCAGGATGGACAGCCTCGTGGGGAACTGGAAAGAGGCGTTGTTCATGCTGGCCGAGAACCTCTGCCCGCTGGGGCCGCCGCAGGAGTTGTTCCCGGGCTTGCCGCACGGCGCCAGGGCCAGCCCCACGGTCACGAGCATGTGATGGTCGACTCGTCGCGGCACCGGGACATAGTGGGGCCCGCCAACCAGTGCGGTCAGGTTGCTGTTGAACTTGTGGGCCGTGGGGGTGTCATTGAAGGCCGGGAGGATTGGCATTCTAGGGCCGCAACGGCGCGGGAGGGCGCATTTTCGTAAATGAAGATGCCTCGGGTGGTCGTGTTGTCAAACGCCACGTGGGGGGCGCTGACGTATGGGCTGGCCGCCATGTAGTAGGCACTTGGGGCCTGGTCCACAGTGAGGAGGACGTCGATGGTTTGGCCCAAGGCGACGAGGACAACGTCCGTCAAGTAGGGCTTGGTGTATGAGGCGTCGACCGCAACCACCGTCATCTTGTGGCCGGCTACCTTGAAGAAGAGCTGGTTATTGAGGGCAGCGTTGATTATGCGCAGCAGATAGGTCTTCCCTTGCTCCACCTTATACGTGTACGTGAACTTGGCTGAAAATTTTCATTAATTAGTGTAATCGAACATAGGTTAAAATATTGAAAGAATTTCGAGAATGGACACGTATAAATTTAAAATAACTTACGATTTTGAGAGCAATTATAGAGATCGCCGGGCCTCCCGTTGATGGTATAGGCATCGGAGATGTTTGGGGCGGCGCCGGTTGCCAACGCTTGGTTTTCCACATCGATGACATTAGCATTCCACCACTCTCCTATGGTTGGCATCAAATGTTAACTTTTGTTTAAGACAAAGTTAATAGTTTTCCGCCGAATTAGTAAGAAATAGGTGGTACCAAGTATAATGGGAACTTCTCTGTGGGGCTCAGGGAATGGGTATTTGTTGCCTGATCGGGGACGGATGATGAGCGCTCCGTGAACCGTCACGCGGAGCCACTTGACATGGGCATGCCACCAAAGAGTCCCCTCTTGTCCGGTGATGGTGAATCTGTAGGTGTAACTATTTCTGGGTTGGATCGGGCATTGCGTGATGTATTCAGGCCCGTCGGCCCAACCACTTAGTAATTGAAACACTCCATGCCTGCCGGCATATCAATTAGTGATCAATTAAAGATGAGTTTTCTTTTATTTAATTTTTTATGAAAGGAATAAAGTAAAATGGCTCGGAGGAAATTAATAACTCTGTGCTTTAACGTAGGAAAACGTGGAAAGTAATTTTGACTAACAATAGGAAAGCGGGAAAATTTAAGGTTGTTAGAAGGTATCGTCATGCATATTGTCGGTCAAAGCCAACCATCGGAGTGACAATGGGAATCAATCAAAATAGTATTAAGGTTCGTAAATATAAGCTTCCTTGCAAGAAGTTTTTTTACCAGTGAATAGTGAGGTTGTAAGGTGACTTGTTGAAGACGTGGACCACGAGCGTGTCGCCCTCCTGGACGTGTATGGCCGGACCCGGAAGGATTCCGTTAACCGCCGTAATCACTTGCTGGTGGCATAGCCGATTCACCGTTAGATTTTGCACCTGAGAATTGTTGTAAATATTTCGTTGAGTTCGAACGATGTCGGACAAAAAACATAATTCCTATCTACTATGAACACCACCAGCTGCAATTTCTTGCAAGTACATTACATGAAACGTGTGCTCCACGATCTCTGCCGAAGCCACGAGAGCTAAAGCCCAGAAGATCAAGAACTCGAGACGCGCCATGCCAGAGACTACGAAACAATCCGGAGGTACGAGAAGAGAAGAGTTCTGGGTTCTAGAGAGAGCTTGCGCAGAAGAAGAAAGCACTGGTGTTGCTTGCTTACTCTGGATGCCTCTCAACCCAGATGCAAGCAGCTGCATACATAGAGAACCGAGAGGAAGAACACGTGGAAAACCCTTTCAAGGGCATTATGTAAGAGAGAGAACGGTTTCGATTTCAATGGAGCGTTGAAATAAATGGAACCTTGTTTAAGCACGCAGATAGGAAATTTTCAAGTCATTAATGGAAAGGTTTCATTACGGATTGGTATATGCATCATTGCTTTTTCACTATTTTGGTTCCGTTCTATTAAGCGGCGGTGGCAAAAACCACGCTATTATATTTAGTCCCCGGCGATATGATTTAAATGATGCATCAAAGGTTTTTGTTGTTAAAATTCGGACTTCATAGGAATTAAATCAATTTTGCTCGAATGCCATTGGTTTTTTCAGCTAGATAGTAGAAAGTGGATAGGACATTAGATTATTGAGAAATCGATCTTGGATTAATGTCATTATTGAGTAATCGGATATTACATTCAAGACTTGTTTCTTATTCGTTATTTATTTTTATAAATTAAAAAAAAAAGTGGGTCCCGGTTGCTTTGCATGAATTCATGCATTTTTGCCAGGTGGCAGCGGTCGTTCCATGCCGGTGAGTTTGACCATATCGTCACCTTTTGCTCTAGGGCTATCTTCTCATTTAATTAAGCAAGAAATTACCATAGCATTAAATGGATTTAGTCAACTCTCTACTGCTTTGCTCACGAGCAATTCACGCCCAGAAAAAAAAGTTTGACTAATTTTCTACTTAACGTGGTCATGGTAAGGGACAACCACACAGGTTAGCCGAAGCCTGTTGTGTCGAACGGTTTGAGGTTGGCCATCCGAATACACACAGAAAAGAAAATAAAGCAAACAAAAGTCGGTAGAATCTTGTTTCTTCAAGCAAAGTGGAGTCCTTTGAAAACGTCAACGCGACTCCGGAGGATGATAATGATTCGATCTCCAACATTAAAGTACGTGGAATTTTTTTCCCTTTTCATGCCGTGGGTTGCATTTTCAGCGAACCCTATTTAGGATGGTATGCAATTATTGTTGCGATTTCTAGATCGTGGGAAGTACGGTCAATGTCACTTTGAGGAATACAAACGCAAATTGGGGCGTGGCAAGCCCCATTGTCGCGACCGAAGGAATTGGCTACAGATCGCGGTTTAGCACGGATCCTCGTATACTCATACCGAATCACGACAGAAAAGGAAAATTCTTAAATGGAATCAATTTTATAATACAATCGAGTGACTCTCCGATATGTATATGCAAAGGAGTCTCATTGGTCTTTTTTGGAAGGTAGACTGAAAACCTTATAAGCGGTTGGGAGAATCCGTTCAGTTCTACGAAACTAGAGATTTAGATTCGGAGCTTTAATTACGTCGATATTTCATCGATGCCCTTTCGATACCTAACGCTGAGCTTTTTGCTAACTAAGATTTCAATGCAGGCTCAATTTTGATGAGGAAAGTCCCAAAATTTAAGATTTCATGTAATAAAAATATTGAGTCCTAACAATTACAATCAATGAAAGAAGACTCGCAAATTAAGGAGACAAGGAACGATGGCTAAAACTCATCAAGTCAAGACATGGCACCCCTAGTGACGCTCCAAGGGCTTAGAGAAAGTGCAATCAAGTTTGGGAAGATTTTGGGACGAATTATCCAAAGGGCAAAAATGTCATTTTTAGGAAGAATCAAGGACCAAAAATTACAAAAATAGGTTGGACTGGTTAAATGTGGCCATTTCCTTTTTTTTGTGTATTTTTAAGAAATTTTTCTGATTTTTTTCGATTTTTTTAAAGGATTTTTTGAATTTGTTTATCATTATATATATAATTTTTTTATTATTTTATGAATTTTTTTAATTAAAAAATATCCGGATTGGGTTGAACCCGGCTTGGTGCCTCACGGGCGCCGACCAGAAACCGAATGGTTGGGGCGGCGTCACTAATTTTAAGGTTCTTCAAAAGCTTTCCCCAAAACGACGTTGGTTTTGGGGTGTTTGTGGACCATTTCAGATTATTCCCCCCTAAAATTGAAATTTCCATGAACGCCTCAGGATTGCGCCATAGCCTATTGTTGCCACCTATTAGATCACACCTACTACATATTTTTTGTTTTTTGCAAATTGATTTTTTTTCTGAAAATGATTTTGTTTTGGGTAAAGTCTCTAATGACATTGAGAAGAAGGAACAGAAATGATTTTTAATTCCTAAAAACTCTAAGTGCCGACACATGGTCAAATTTGGCCAGCACGATCGGAAAATATTTTTTCAAAATATCAATTTATTTATGGAAAATAATTATTTATTTTCCAAAAATTCATATCGGAACACGTGGCAATAGCCACGTTTGTCTGTGAGAAAGGGGAGCGGGGTTAGGGAGGGGGGGGCGAGTGGTGTCCTTGTGTCTTACTATTAGTATGATCGGTAGCAGGGGGATGGGAAAGGGAGAAGATGAA
>JAGVVM010010719.1:0-18261 GCA_019149425.1 Psidium friedrichsthalianum
AAAAAAAAGGTATCGCGTGATTCTGGATGTGTAGAAAGTGATGGAGGGACGTCCATTTTGTCTATCTAATGTTGAATGGACATAAGGTGTTGAAAGTCCTCATTCAGCATCTAATAAATAAAGGTCCATATTGCTTTCCACATACTAATCGAATATGTCTAGATTTACTACTGTGGATAATTAGTCTCAAACCATTGAACGAGGTTTTGATTACTCTACTTTCGTGCCTTTTTTTTTTTTTGTTTTTTTTTTTTTTTGTTTTTTGTTTCTTTGTTTGTTGTAGTTTTTTTGTTTTGTTTTTTTTTTTTTTTTTTTTTGGGGGGTGAAATGATGACGACGTTCTTTATTAACAAAAAGAGGCATTCATATGGTTCGCAAGTAATTATGAGGGTATTTCAATTTATTTAGCTCCAATTGCAACACTTTATTTTGTTTTTCTATTGGCCAAAACACATGTCGCAATATGAAAAGGAAACTAGCAAAAAGGCAAAAAATCGACCTTTTTCCTTGCTTTTACAAAAAGGAGCAATAATTGCGGGTCGTGATATTCTTTAGATCCAAAAGTTGAAAGCTCTTTCCTTACGAAATTGAAAGCACCCAATAGTAGTCTTAGTTCAAATTTTGGGAATTTTTTTTTGTTACAACATGTTGGGTATTTAAAGTTGAATAAAATCATCTTCAAGACCAATTATCGGCTACTTTCGTCAGCGTAAACTAATTTTTAATTCATATTTGGTCGCGTCTAATTGGGTTATTTTTAACATGATTCTCATTCAAACCTCATCACATATTCAGCCTCGTAATCGATCTCTCTCAGTGCGTAATCGTGATTGCTTCACATCCGTCATGAAACTTTCGACGAAAATCAATTTACCACACCAACCCCTCGTGATTTTTAAATGTTGAAAATCATCACCCCGTCGCGGTAACCTTAGCAAGATTCTACGCAGGACAATTCTTCGTCTTCAGCATTCATCAGGGCCCGCTTGTCAATTAAGAGTTGATTCTTTTCTTGTGGGAACCAGGGAAAAAAAGGAAGAAGATAAAAAGCAAGAGAAAGCGCCGTGCCAGTCTCTGTATTTGGAAACTTCGCATGACTTGCCCCGTAAGACCCAGCTGTCCCCCACCAAACCGAGCTCGCCGCGTCAGCTATGAGGGAGAAGGTCAAAACCGTGGGCCCCCCCGTACTCAAGCATCTTCTTCTTCACGAGTCGCGGTAGGAAACGCGCCTGGGCCGTTGATTGGGGGGAGACATGCCCATAAGCGGGAGGTGCCGTGTTACACGGTCAAGCGCTATGCGACGGAGGAGTGTCCAACTCGAACTTCGAAAAGCGAAAAATCACAGGAACGTGCCCCGAAAGGGCAGTGGATCCTGCGGCGGGATGTTCGGTTCTGTAGTTGTGTGGGGGCCCACAAATCAATTGAATCGATCTCGGCCGTCGATCTCTTCCGTGTGGGTCCCGCTCCGGTGGCTTTGGTTGGTCCTTTTTTGGGAGGACCGGGCTAGACGTGCCCCTTGGTTCGCCCGGGTGAGGGGAATGCGAAGATTCTTCCACAGCAAGTGCTCGTGTGAATTTCAACATAATTACCCGAATGCCATTATTACTGCGGCTCCATTTATTGGTTGTGAGAAATGAATTGATTAAAATATATATATATATTTTTGAATATGACTTGTAAGCACGAACTACTATTAATGCAAGATATTTCATTATAGATAGCAACTTATGTTTAAATATTTTTATGGAGATGAATTTTTTTGTTTGTTCGTTCATTTTTATAAGTGATAAAAATGCTCATTTTTTTAGAAAAATTTTCTAAATGATTTATTTTTTGCAACATTATGTGCAGATTAAAGATATTTAAGAATACATAAAAGTGCCGCGAGCCAAAAATCAATTAATATAGTTTTTGATTATTTCAATTTTTAAATCATTAACGAGATTTGGTAGCACCGAATAGCATATGTTTGGTGCGCGTGATTTTCACTAAACAAAATCCGTCATGTCTATATACGGCTTACACTTGTTTGTGTTATTTTATTTTCTTGCTCCAAAAACCCTCTTTTTGTAACTTCGGTATTTAATGTAGAACAGAGGTGCAATTAGTGCATTATTTTTACTGCGCACGTCTTGATACGAAGGGAAAAATGTAAAATACGTAAATTGCATGACGACTTCACGTTTGCATATGTTAGATTTTTTTTATGGCATTCAAAGAGAATTACCAGGTGGCTAAATTACTAAAACGGCCCTCTAAGACCGAAATAAAATTATTCCAATTCAAGGTCCAATTCTGGATTTTCATAGGTAAAGTTGATCGGCGCTGATAGTTATGGACAAAGATAATTGATTAGACTATTGTGAGAATCGCAACGGTTGCTATTAATAAAATACCCCATTGAATTCCACAAATTACCCGCCATTAGTTACGAATTTACCTTTAATGGGGTGAAAGGATTTATGGAGAAGCTCTACTTTTTTTTTATTATAATTATAAAATTTTCAAGTTTTAACACTGAAGAAACCGAAGTTCGGGATAGCAAATTTTTGTTCTAGTGCAGACCACGCGACGATTATAGTATGTGAAGTAAAAATGTCACGCGGCGCAAGCATGCGACTATCTGTATAAATAGATTATAAATGAGACATATCAAAAGTTCAAGGTATCTCGGTGCTCAAAATCTGAACTTAGGAGTTTATTTTTTGTGTTAAAATGGGGATTAGTACGATCAATTCATTGTCTTTCAAGATAGATATTGCACTAATTTTCTAAATCTACAAGTCCTCGATCTTTATCTTCGATAGAAGTACCGCTTGAAGAAGCTGGAGATGGAAAACCTTGTTCGTTTTATACCCAAATGATGGTCAACCCTAGTCGGAGTGATGAAGAGCCTTCATCGCTAATCCAGCGGTGTCTCGATGAATTTCACCCGACACCACATCGTGATGATTTTAGAAACTAATTAATCATTTTTCGAATAGATCAGGCGATCAAGCACCGAATAAAATCATAAAAATAAGAGCTCGAATGTAACTGGTAATAATCCAAGGGACATAATTGAATCATCAAGTAGGGGCACAGGCGGAGGTCGCGGATATCGTCCGATTATCATAGGACACAACGTGGTTTAATCGTTGTGCACATCTTCCGGATTAGCACGAATAACTGCTCAAGCAAATGAACAGGACCCAAATTACTTTAGTAATCTCCTTTTCGAGGTAAAGCTTTCTTTGCAAAGATTATGTTGCACTAGAAAGCTTTTTTCTAGCAAAAATGAGGACACATCATATTTATTTATTTTCTAAATATTAACTATATATTTTTTTTAGTTGACGAATTGTGAGCGAGGTCATGTAATTGACCGGCTTATACTTTGAGTTTAGAATCAACAATATAACTAGTAAATTAAAATAAGACAATTTGCTCTAAAAAAATCTACATCTATTAATACGACATCTACTTGGTCATGAACTTTTTAATTTGACTTTTTTTTTATATTTTTTTTTAGATTTCCTTTTTTCTTTTCTGATTTTTCTTGTTTCCTTCATCGGTGGTTTCGCCTTGGCATGGCCCGGTGGAGGTCACCAACCATTGATGAGGGGCTCGGAACCATCACCTTGCCCATATCTAGCTAGGGGTCATAGGATTTGAGAGGGGGCCTCGATGCCCTCCCATGCCATAGCGAGGGCTTGTAGGGACATTGGTTGTGGTCGGCGAGGGTGTTCTTGTCCTCTCCTATGGCCGGCGACCGGTGGAGGGAAACACAGAAAAAACTTAAAAAAAAAAGAAAAAGGCCAAAAAGAATGAATAAAAGTTAAACATGAAAATGACCAATGTTTTTTTTTTTAAATCTAGAGGAGATTTTCTTATATTCCATAACATATCCATATTTTCTGCTATGTTGCAAAAGAGATATACAATTTACGTGGTGCGAGAAAAAAATTTAAAAATACAATCATGCTAATAAATTATATTTGAAGATTTTCATTTTGTAAAGCAAACTTCCTCTTTCTAGAATAAGAATATAAAAAGATAAGAAAGATAAACCAAATTAGAAAGGTATTAAGGATTTTAAAGTTACGTTTATTTTTGCAAAAAATGAGTGGTTATTTGAAACTATTTTTCTAAAAATAATTGTCTGTATCACTTGAAATAATTAGTCAATAAAATTCATTTCATTACTGATAATGACTTTGTCTAAATATTTTCATAAATGATGAAAACCTTTTTTGTACATCCATTTTTGGAGCATCTTTTTGAAAAATATTTTTAAATCACCCATTTTTCACAACATAATGGAGCCCTAGGAATCACGATTTACGTGTTAGAGATTTAGTTTGCTTTATGGGTTACAATTTTCGCCCCTCTTTATACTTACAATGTCAACTTAAAATATTTTTAAATTCACTCCTTTTGCACAAAAATAACGTAGCCTAAGAATCCGATTTAAGTGTAGATTTATTTGCTTTAGGAATACAATTTTTCTCCCTCTTTATACTGACAATGTCGATTTGCTAAATAGAATGTATAATATTTCATTGACTTTTATCGATAAAATCTAAGTATTGTTATGTCAAATTCTTTTCTTAGGTTTGTGATATTTTATACGACATATAAGTTTTCGCCAATACTTTTCCATTGAGAAATTAATGTATTCTAGAGTCAAATGAATTTTCTCGATTATTATTTTATAGCTTGAAATGATTTAATTTAGGAAATCTTCAAATATAAAAGTTGCAACAAAAAAATTGTTGGGAAAATATAAACAATTCATAAACTTATTGTACCTGTGCCAATTTAGTTATAAACTTTGAATTATTATAGTTGACTCCTACAATTGATGATTTGTCCAACGATCAATGTTGTTGTCTTGTGTGGCACGGCTGGCTCCAATGCAGACAAACTTTGCATTTTTTTTTATAAATAATTTTAAATGAACTTTTCATTTTGTTATTCTTTTCATTTTTCTTTACAACTTTGAGCCGATGAAGTTGCCGGCTAGGGGCAAGAGTTGTAGCCCTCCCTTGGATCTGGGCAAGGGGCTGATGCCTTTGCTTGCGGGAGGTCGGGGTCGGCTTGGCGACCTTGTTGGCCCACATTTGAGAAAAAAAAAAAGGAAAGAAAAAAATATTCTTAGAAAAATTAAAAAAAGTTAAAAAAAAATTGTCCGTTCAACCCGGCGTGCCGCATAGGAGGCCAATGTTCTATTAGCAATTTTCGACTAAAATGGGCTATATATGACAAATAGTAAAAGGTATAGGAGTCAATTTATACAATAAAATGTTTAGAACTCAACTGTGACACTTGCTATAATTTAGGACTTTCATGATTCGTTTCTCACAAATTTGGCCAAAGCAATTTGGGTTTCTTCTTTTTGCTGTTCACATGTCATTATTTCCAATTTTGAAGTACCCGGCAAAATCATTAGGTGGGCTACTCTGTGTTTCCCTAAAAAGAATACAGTTTTTGGAAAATCCTTTCTATAGTTTACTGCGTCTTTTGACACTGGTAACAAGTTATAATTATTGCTGCTTTGCTCTATTGTAATATGCTTCACTCTCCTGTGATTATCACAAGTGCTTATCAAGTATTTCTTTAATAATTTGCATTGTGTGGCAATAACTAATGTATATATTGTTTACCATAACTTTTCTTTGATTCTACTAAAGCGATATCACTTCATAAAATAATTCCTGCACTTTGAAGACGTCAAATATATAAGAAATCCCTGTAAAATGTGTATATCGCGCCATTTGATATTTGCTTTCATGGGTAGTGTCATCTTACATATGACATAAGAAGTCACCTATGTCCACACGAAATGATGTACCAAAATCGAACCACATCAATATGGAGTTAAGATTTGTGTTGTGAGTGAAGACACGGAAATAATGTGTGTGGATATACGCATGACAAAAGTTGTTCTCCTAACAATAAAGTAAGGGTAACAATCTTGACTTTTCGTTTTCGATCGTTCACATGGATTTGGTTTATCGCATCGTTCGGAAGTTATCTCATATTACTTCATCACATATACCAGAAGCTCGTGCAATATAGTTTTTGGTGAACTGGAGCCATTCTTTGTCGTAACCCTTGTTGCGAAGAGTTGCAACTCATGTCTTTAGTAAACATATTTTAACTTTATAGCATCGTAGAACTAGGTGGGATTACACTTCTTAGAACTGTTGTAATATGTGTTGGTGATGTAACTATGAGTTGCTTGCCATACACCTTATAAAGCTGCATCATTATTTTTTCATAGAAGGCCGAAGGTGCAAGGTGAACTACAACAAATATTCTCTTTACGTAACGACTTTATGAAACTGCATGTTTATTGTATATCTTATCTGATTTGATAATATATTTTGGCTGGTAAATATGATTTAGAACCGCCTTCATAATTACATGCTAAGATGAAGGATCAAACATCATTTTACATAAAAAAAAAGATAAATTTCCTCCTATATCTTTGATGGATGGGTAGAAATCATGAATATATTCCCATACAGTTTAATAGAAGTTAAACGCAGACGAAGTCCGTAAGATTGGCTGGAGAATCCCATGGATATTGGAAAACATGGGAAAAAGGAAAGTAAAAGATCGAAAGCTCTCGTGGCGGTACCCGCAAATCAACCAGACACCAGGGCAATTCCGGAACGAGGCAAAACACATTGACGCGTTCGCGTTGCTGTGTTGCGTGCGTTGTTCTGGACATCCGAACAAGAGCCACAGATGAGTTTAGAGAGAGAGAAAGAGAGGGAAACGCAAGAACCGCGAGAAATAAGCGGGGAAGGGGACGATAGTTGCAGAGGAACGGGAAAAGGGCTTTCCCGAGAAAATCACAACAAAGAGAAGAAGAAAAGTCGAAGACCCTTTTGGCATTGTCGTCCTCTGCGACATTTCACTTCCCATTTCTGACTCATTCCTCTCCGATTCCTGTTTTACCTCCATTATCGTACAATCGCACAAAACCCAACGAAGCAGCTCCGCTACCAACGAAGGAGGGCGCGGGAATACAGCATATAGTGTTTGCAGTCGGCAAAATATTGATTCAGAGTCGTTCGAGTGATTGGTTTTATGCGATTGTAACGCCGAAAGCTGGTTCTTTTCTGGGTCACCAGGCGTTTATTTTGGAGATTGGCCTATGTTATGGTGTCCACGGCGTTTAGCGGCCGTTGCTGGTGCTGAGTTGATGCTCGCGAGCTCGTACTTGGATCCATAGTCACCAACGGTACTTGTTAATCATATTTAGTCACCAACGGTACTTGTTAATCATATTTCCCGTTTCTGTGTTTTCGATGCCGTCAGCGTCAGTTGACCTTTGTAATTAGTAATGTGGTTCTACAAGCGCATAGAGAAGTTGATTTTTTCCCTTTTGTAGTTTGAGGCTGTTCAATTTGGAGGTTTGGCTGAGATGTTATTCATTGCGGAGATTCAGAGATTTTTATATAGTTCGGCATAAGATGATTATCTTTTTTCTGATTGATTGCAATGATGAAGGTTCAGCTCAAAATTTCATTCACTTTAGCGCAGACTAATTATTTGAAAACGATTGACTTCCTTTGTGTCGAAATACTTCCGGTATTTTGTTACTAATTTAGCTGCTTTAAACTATGCCCGGGAAATGTGTCCTCCCTCTTTGTTGGCAGATGGAGTGAAGCATCTGGTACTTCATGAATAAAGGTTTAGTTTGGAATTGCTAGGGAAGTTCTTTCTCAAGATGGGTTTTTTCTGCATTAATTAGCGTGCAGGCTCTCTTTGGAGATCACCCATTGAATGATGGGATCGTTATAAAACTGCCGTCCCACTCATGCATGGTTGAGACTATTCTGAATTAGATAAGTTGATGAACTATGGACATGTTTTTCTCATCTGCGCATTAGAAGTGCTTTTACTGTTCTACAGGCCGCTTCAATGGCTGTAGCGGTTGGATCTGTTGTGTGGGTGGAGGATCCTGAGGTAGCCTGGATAGATGGTGAAGTTGTGGAAGTTAATGGCGAAGAGATTACAATAAATTTGACGTCAGGAAGGACGTATGTTTTATGTTTCCCAGTTCTTTAAGAAAGCAGGGTTTTATCAAGTATTATTTGCTTTTTAAAAAAAATTAAATTATGTATATTTATATATATGTATATTTTTTTTGGGAGGGGGGTCGATTGCAAGATTCCCTGTATATGATTCTCTTACTTGACGGTTTTCTTATGCATATTGTATTCTCAAGTTATCTGTTTCCAGTAATTTACTGTAGTCTGGTTCTTAGACATGCAACACGATGAGAACTACACAAAATTTGCCTAATATCTTAGCTTCCCATTGAAATGATGCATATATGCAGATTTATGTCAGCCCGAGCATAAATGCCTGATTTGACTGATGAGTGAACGTGCTCCTCTTCCATGTTTTCTGCATGAGCAAGCGCAGAAAACGGTTATTATAGGGAAAAAATGCTTGAAGTCATGATTAAATAATGGACGGCATGCCTTTATGAGGTTAATTCACCAATGCCAGGGGATCCCATAATACAGATTAATTCGTAACTTTCTGAGTGATGGTTGGGCTAGGTCTGTTAGACTGATTGTGAGCTGATTCAATTAGAGTTGCGTCTGTGTTGTGTCGAAGAATTTATAAGCTTTTTGTGAGTCAGAATGATCAGAAGACATATGTCTGGGAAAGGATATTGCCATATTCACTTTGGGTGGTTTATGATTTAGTTCTATTTTAGTTTGTGCTTTTCTATCAATGGCATAAATTTGCTTCTGGACTAGCCAATGAGAGGATTTCTTTGGCCTTATTCTAGGTATCAGAGTTGTGTGTTTTTGGAGTAGCCTTGTTATGATGGATAGAATTGTCTTTTAGATCATCAACCATTCTCTAGAAGCAGTTTAGAAACTGCGGGTCGTTCTGATTGAGGAGCTTCTGGGAGCTGTATAACTCTAGATGAGTTTTAGAAAATAATACTGATGTGAAAACATCTGGCAATCATTGGGGATGGTCGGTGGTATTGGCAGTAATTGTGAGGTGGGTGGTCAAGATGAATAAAGCAACACTTTTTTTACAAACTCGGCGGATGTGTCATGATATCTTCTTTTTAGTAACTTTGTACTACTATCTGTCATTGCTTCAGGTGCCTACAAGATGATTTCCTTCAATGTGATTCCTGCCTGGTAGGACTGCTAGCTGCACCTATTTTCTACAATCTCTCTTTTCCCCTTTATCATCCCTTCCTAACACTTCTAAATTTCTGCTCTCCTATTTTTTCTTCAAGTGCACAAAGTATTAAAAAAGAATTTGGCTTTCAGGATTTAAATGGTACTTTAGTTTCTTTATGCCGAGATGGTTGTTTTCCTTGGTAAGTTAAGTAAATGTGTCTGCTGACAATTGCCTGTGTTATATCGTGCAGTGTCCTTACCGTGCATGTGTTTGTAATTGTGTTATGGAAGGTATTGGTGAGATTGATTGTATTGCATGAGATAGAGGTTTTATGTCATATCAATTGCAAAACTATGCAAAAACTTGCCGTATGTCAATGAGAGTCAGGTCATTATGGTGAGCTATTAAAGCTCACTAATTTTCTTCAGATTAGTATTGTCTTGCATGATTGTAAGTAGATATGTTTTCTATTGGAATGTTTACTTTACTGTTAAGTTCTGTTTTAAAGGATTTTTGTAGTCCAGCTCTATCCACCATTTCTAGGCAACATATCAAATCAGAGATTTTAAGACATGAAATTGGGACCACTTAAAAATGTTGCCCTCAAATAAGAACTAATAAACAACTTGCCCAAATAACAGGGTATTCTAAAGTTTTAAGAGATTAAGAAGAATGTCTACGTGACTATAAAGGTGAATGTTTTTATACGCAAGTGTTTGACATTAAGTAAAAGTCCACGGAAGGAAAATTAGTAACACAAAAAGGTATAAAATTCACTCCAAATGCAACATTAATTTCTTCTGTTGCTATCCAAAAGAGAGGAGAATAAGACTTTTTAATTGCATCTCCTGTCATTTATCCAATGCATTAATAGCATCCTATTACCTATCCAGACGGAAGTGTGATTACGTTGGGTTTTCAAGGCTGTTCACTATAATGTGAGTGCATTAAATATGAGGGTGCCTTTATTGGAGTCTTTTGCATGCTCTAGGTAACGATGGTGATATTGCCTCCTTGCAATATTCATTTGTCCCTGTAATATCCCTGATCAATGATGTTTGTTAGTAGGGAAGCTCTGTGGCCTGTTCCTTCACGGTTCTGTTCTTTCGTTTGTGATTTGCGATCTTTTAGGATTCTATTTCAAAGGCAGGATATTGTACTTATTACCTAGCTTTTGCATTCTAGGTTGTTGCCAATGCTTCTACTGTTCACGCTAAAGATACTGAAGCTCCCCATGTGGCGTGGATGATAGAGGCTTGCTTATCTGCATGAGCCTGGGGTTTGGATAATTTACGATGCAGATATGAGCTCAATGAGATATATGTAAGGACAATTTGGTATTGCATTGCGTTATAATCTTTTTTTTGAGCTTTTGTGTTGTAAAACCTTTTACACGGTGACATTGTTAGCATTTGCTGCTGAATTCTTGTTTTTCAGTAGTCAGTTGACTGCGGCATTTTTAGCATTTTCATTTACAGTACATTGTTTCTTTTTTAGGGTTCACCATTTTAGTTTGCTTTGTTTTAGGTAAGAAAGAGCGCATTCTCTCCGGGCCTGTTGCCACAGGCTAGTCTATGTTTAATTTTTTTTTCAGACTTATACGGGAAATATATTGATTGCAGTGAACCCTTTTCGGAGGTTACCTCATTTATATGACAATTACATGATGGAACAATATAAAGGGGCCACTTTTGGTGAATTAGCCCTCATCCATTTGCTGTTGCAGATTCCGCATACAGGTAATTGTTTGACTTTTTGTCATGCTGGACAGTTCTTGATAGGCTTCTGATGATGTCTGTCTACCAGACAGATGATCAATGAAGGAATAAGCCAGCCTTTTAGTAAGTGGAGAGAGCGGAGCTGGTAAAACAGAAAGCACTAAGATGCTTATGCGCTATCTTGCTTATATGGGTGGTAGAGCTGCAGGAGAGGGAAGACAGTGGAGCAGCAAGTTCTTGAGGTAAACTTTTCATTTATGCTGGATCATCATTTGTAGTAGTCCTGATTACTCTGGAAAATACCTGATATTACAGTCTTTTTCTATTATCTTTTATATGAATTTATCTTTCTGAAGGTTTGCCACCTTATCTCATTCCTCAAATTTTTTTGCAGTCTAACCCTGTTTTGGAAGCATTTGGCAATGCCAAGACAGTAAGAAATAATAACTCAAGGTCAGAACTTATTCTTCTGATTTCGTACTATAGACTTGTCATTTTTTTCTTTTAAAATTTTACCAGAGGCTGCATACTGATTGGAAGTCACTATATCCATGGCAGTCGCTTTGGTAAGTTTGTGGAAATCCAATTGATCAAGAGGAAGAATTTCGGGAGCTGCAATAAGGACATACTTGCTAGAGCGGTCGCGTGTTTGCCAAGTGTCTGATCCAGAGAGAAACTACCATTGCTTCTATATGCTTTGTGCTGCACCACAGGAGGTAAACTAACTTGATTCATTGCTCTTTGGCGGCTTTTACTTTCCTTATTCTCCTCCAATAATCTTGCAGGGTTTAAATCCACGAGTCTTCTTGTTTCAGTCCAGCTTGTTGTGAACATAAATGGCATGTATTTGAGTTATAATACTGGTGTTTCCTGCTGCAAATCTGCATTCATGTTGTTTTATATAATATCTGATAAAGGCGTACTTGCCTAAGGATCGAACTAACTGAGCATTATGTGATAGATGGCTGTAATGCTCTTAACAGTCACGTTGCTGCCTCAGGTATATGACAACTTCTCATCCTTACACTTCACTGTCTAATATGTTGTTTTTTACCAGTCAATCTGTTATTGTTTTGAACTTTGTTAGTTCTGAATGTAGAGCATCGGTTACTGTTTTAACGTTTTTTTGTTGTTGCATATTAGAAATCAAGTTAATGTTGATATTAGAAATCAAAGTGATAAAAATACTTTCTGTTAGGGTCAAGATACAGGTAATCGCAGAAACTCGGCCGAGTTGCTTGTAAAATAGTATAGCCAGCTTTTGGTCATGTCATACTTTTGGTATACTTCTCAAGATGACGCATTCTCTAACTTCCAGGCTTGAAGGAAATGTCCCATGAATGTTGTGCAACAAGAAGCAGCGGGGCATTGTTATTGAAAGTCTTTTGCATTGAAGTCTTTGCCATGATTTATTTGATTTTATATGCATTGTTGGCATGCTCAATTATCTTTTGGATCTCATTATGTTTTCTGTAGTGGGTTATAAATAGATGATATTCCATAAGTTTCACATTTAGTTTCTCATGCTTTAAAGTGATACGCTTTTGAAGTAATTCTTGAATTATTCAGCAAGAAAAAGATTATTACTTACTAGCTGTGATGCTGGCTCTCAGGATGTTGAGAGGTATAAATTGGGAATCCAAGGAGGTTTCATTATCTGAATCAATCAAACTGCTTTGAGCTGGATGAAATGAATGATTCTGAGGAGTATATTGCGACTCGAAAGGCTATGGAGGTGTTGGCATAAGCCCTGATGAGCAGGTAGTTCGTTAATGATTGAAATAGTATATGTGGAAAGAACTTGGTTGTTAGAAAAAGGTGTTTGTGGTGATAAGTTTTCTACCTTGCCCCAGGATGCAGTCTTCCGAGTTGTTGCTGCTATACTTCATCTAGGGAATGTTGAGTTCACAAAGGGCGAGGAAACAGATTCTTCCGAACCCAAGATGGATGAGTCACGATTCCATCTTAAAATGGCAGCTGAATTGTTCATGTATGTTTGTCTTATTATATGCTTTAGAAATCTCTTTTGAAATTAGACGAATGTCTTGAAACAAAAAGTTAACAGCTGCAGAGTTGTTGTTTAGGTGTGATGAGAAGTCTCTTGAAGATTCTTTGTGCAAACGTGTGATTGTGACCCATGATGAGTCCATAACAAAATGGATGAACCCAGAGGCTGCAGCTGTCAACAGAGATGCTTTGGCGAAAATTGTCTATTCAAGGTTATTTGATTGGTAGGTTTTTAATCTTGTTGGAAGCTAAACATCTATGTCATATCTTGTCAGCTGTGTACACATATTCTTTGTCGAACAGGAGAAGCAATATGCCAATTTCACTTAAGAAAATTGGCATTGTTTTGTGATTGCTTCTTACTGATGATATCCCTTGAGCAGAGCTCAAAATAATAGATATTTATTTTTTGGGCTTTCTCGGGCAAATCTTACATCTCTGAAATTTAGATGGCCTCACACCATACCTTGTGGGGAGTTTACTTTTGTTTCTGGTTTTGTTCTTTCTACCTTGATTTTCTTTTAGCTTTGATGTTGAAGATTTATAGGTTTACGGATAACAAATTGAATTGCTTTCCTTGGTATGCACAAGGACACCCTCTCTAGTATAAGATGATATCTGCATGTTCTAGAATTTTGTAACTTTGAACCCAGGGTTAATGATGTCGTGCAATCTTGTCAAGGAAATTTTGAAGTTGTGAAGTGCTAAATGGGATAAAATAGTCAGTTTGACTCAAGGAAGGAAGGATGCCATAAAGAAATAAGTTTTGAAGGTGATGAACTGCTAAATGCTAGAAACGTTGGTTTGAATCAAGGAACAAAGATGCTAAAAAAATTATCCCATGAAGATTGGGTTTAGATTGTGTGTTGTTATAATGGGAGTATGGCATTCATCTGTGTTTGCGTAGACAAAATTTTTATAAACATATCAATGCTGGGTCAAGATACTATTGTTCTTTAATGTTCTTTTCTTGAATGCTTTAGGCTTGTGAACAAGATCAATAGCTCGATTGGGCAAGATCCTGATTCAAAATTCTTAATTGGGTTTTGGATATCTATGGATTTGAGAGTTTCAAGACAAACAGGTGCTTTACTGGTACGCTTTTGTATTTTGATCATTATTTGACCTTGAGATGTTTGAACAGAAGTTGCCATTTGTATTGCCTTCGGTCAATTTGCTCATTGTTGAATCTTATATATTTTCATTTGGTATGTGTAAGCAATATAATGTCTAGCACGGCTTTAGTTGGTCGACTGTGCTCATCTTCACCAGGGAAACTTTGACTGAGATTATTAACACTGTAAAACCTCCCCTTTGGAGTATATATGAATGATGCTGGTTGACCTAACGGTCACACTTCACATTTTATCACCACAATCACATAAATAATGCAACACTCTTTCTTTGTGGATATCAGTAGCAATTCCTTTCTGTTATTGTGCATATATGTAGTGAAGATGATATTACTTTACGTAGTTCTATTAGGAAATTTATGGCTTAGGTATTGATCATAAGCTGCGATCCTTACGTCTTGGTTCCTGTAAAAACATTGGTTGTTTTCTTTTGCTTTGATGTTGACTTCCATGAATGCTTACCTCATCTTTTTTGTGGTTCCTTGCAGCTTTGAGCAATTTTGCATAAACTTGACAAATGAAAAGCTGCCAACAACATTTCAATCAGGTTTGAATGGAATATATTTAGCTGTTGCTTGTTAGAAATGTGGGTGATTTTCAGCGGCAGTCACTGAATTTTTGTGGATTTTGGCCTTACGTTATTGAATTTTGACTTTGATCACCAAATGCAATAATTTTTTCTTTTTATTTCTCGGCAATTGATGGATTTTGACCTAAATCTGGTCAGTTTTCTGGCAAATTACTGACAAGTAGCCATTTTTTTGGAAGACATTTCATTGCCACGTGGCTGCACATTTGTAGATCGTTGAATTTTGGCTGAATTTGTCCAAGTATTGCAAAGAAGTGAAAATTAGTGCATGGGGTGATTGGTATCATAATCCAATGATTGATTGCAAAATTCTCAAAGTTCAGTGACCTGATGGATGAAATTTACATCTAGAAGTACTTTTGAAAGTGTGTACTAGTTGTAATTCAATAATCTACCTTGATGCCAATGTTCTTGCTTTCAGCATGTTTTTAAGATGGAGCAAGAAGAATATACAAGGAAGAAATCGATTGGAGTTACATAGAGTTCATTGATAATCAAGATATCCTTGATCTATTAGAAAAGGTATGTTACTTTTTCTTTTGAGAAATAGTTCAGAAGACGCCACTTATGTACTTAGTGTCTGTATATTGGGTGTTGGTATATTAGAATATTATTGGTTGCAAGGCATGTTTCAATTATTTAAATTTGTGTGAATTAACAATGAGGGAGTTCTTTCTTCTTATGTACTGTTTTGTCAACAAGTTCTCAATTTCACATGAAAACCGTAGTAAGCAATGTAATATTTGTGGTTTCTATCCAAAATTGTTTGAATGATCTCAGTTGACAACGAGCAACTATCAGTGGACTTGTCTGGCATGCGTAGTCTCTTAGGTATGACAAAACAAGGTCTATTTTGTAGTGGCCTTCCATCTCAGTAAACTGTTTTTTTTTTTAAATAAGTAGTGGAATTGTATATTGGTACAGCATCATGGCTGAATAAAGGCTAGGTTGATTTAACAAGAGTGAGCCAATAAAGAAGACCTTGAAATAGGGACCTGTGAATAGCTGAACTAAGTGTAATCTGAATATTTGATGGTGGCATAGTGCTGTAAATATCCAGAAGCCATTGGAGTGGCAACTTCTAAATAGTTTCTCAAGTCAGGGTCCTCACTCCTCGATTCCTTGTTTTTGACATGAATCTCATCAACATCAACATCAACATCAACAACAACATCAACATCATCTTTATCTCAAACCAGTTGAGGTCAACGGTCGATGAACCCGAATAGAAATACATAAAATAAACTAAAATAAAGCAAAGGCCGAGGGGGATACAAATATAAATACAAATAGAGAAAAAGGACTAAAAAGGACAGTCTGAAACATAGGAAATTTGCCCTTTCACAATGCAAATAGCTTTCCTCCACTCCATCTTAAGACATACCATACGCCACTCTATTTCCCACTTCATTAAATCTTGTTTTGATAATGAATCTCATCTTATGGCTAAAATGAGGATATCTACGTCAAGAGATGCATCAATTGAAACTGAACCATTAAAACCTTTTTTCCATTTTTCCCACTGCTGTTATTAAATTTCTTTCCTTTGCTTTCTGTTGAGTTCAATCTATGGTAAGGCTGGATAAATTTCTTGATTGGTGTAACTTATACTAGTATTTGTTTACTCTATTCCTTGTAATTTCAGAACCTGGTGGCATCATTGCTCTTTTGGATGAGGCTTGGTATGTCCTAAAATGTCACGTGTTGCAGCCATCAGTCGAGCTTCTTGCGTCTGAGGCTCTAACTACAACTCGGAATTTTTTTGTAGCATGTTTCCCAAATCCACCCATGAGACATTTGCGGAAAAACTTTACCAGACATTTAAGGATCACAAGCGCTTCAGCAAACCAAAATTGTCGAGGAGTGATTTTACCATTTGCCATTATGCGGGTGATGTGAGTATCTTTTTGGCACTTCACTAGATATGCGGGTCCCATTTGTGATTTTACTTGTAGTTTCCCTCTCTAGCACTTTTTTCAGATCCTTGCTGGCATGTGGATGCTAAATGGTTGTTGTGGTTTGTGGAAAATCTTCTTGCCAGGTGACTTACCAAACAGAGCTTTTTCTTGACAAGAATAAAGATTACGTGGTTGCAGAGTCATCAGGCGCTCTTGAGTGCGTCAAGATGCACCTTTGTGTCGGCTTGTTCCCACCCTTACGTGAGGAATCTTCCAAATCATCTAAGTTCTCATCTATAGGTTCTCGCTGTAAGGTCTGATTTGCTGACTGGTCTGGGGAATTTTAATGTCTTTTTCTTGGTGTTTTACTTTACTTAAGCTTTCTTGCTTGTGCCTTCTCTGCAGCAACAATTACAAGCTTTACTTGAAACTCTCAGTGCTACTGAGCCCCACTATATTCGATGTGTAAAGCCAAATAATCTTCTTAAGCCTGCGATTTTTGAAAGCAGTAATGTCCTGCAGCAACTCCGCTGTGGGTTAGTGTTACATTACGTTTGTCTGATTCTCTTACACAGGCAGATGCTACTGTGAGTGGATTTAGATTTATTTGTACACTTTTCAGGGAGTTATGGAGGCAATTAGGATCAGCTGTGAGGATTCCCTACTAGGAAGAATTTCGATGAGTCATTCGTCGATTTCGCATTCTGGCACCTGATGTTCTGAGTGGAAGGTAGTTAACCGTTTATTGACGTTTCCATTGAAATAATTTCCTTCTTTTGTTCGTTTTTCTAGCCTTAGGTTACTCTATTGCATATCTGATTCATCAATGCATATATATATTGTTATCCACATGCTGGTAGATTGATGAGATCACTGTGTGCAAGAAGATATTGGAGAGGGGTGAATATTGAAGGTTATCAGGTTCGTGACATTTGTCGCTGTGACGTGCCTCTCTAAGTTTTTTTACTTTTTAGAGAGGGCAGTGCTTACTTTCCCTCATTCTTGTTAATTGGTCTGCTTGACCATAGTCGTTCTCTGGACCATCAATCAGGGGATCATATACACTCCTGGTCCCATGTTATTCCTTTGATGTGGTTTATTTCCATCATCAGCCAACAGTTGTGCTACTAATACTGAATTTGCGATGGTGTAACAATCATGACACTGATGAATTCTGTTGACAGGTGGCAAGACAAAAGTGTTTTCTTCGAGCAGGTCAGATGGCAGAATGATGCCACGTCGAATTGGAGGTCCTTGGTAGATCTGCTAGTATAATACAAGAAAAGTTCGTTCCTATTTGAGTCGCAAAAGTTTTATCCAGTTGCGCCTGACTGCGATCCAAATCAGACCATGGCAAGAGGTATAAAGTACAAGCTTCTAAAAGAATTAAGTGCTTTTTTCTAATGGTCCATTGATTTACTGCTAGTTGGTTGTTGTGAATATTTTGGCTGCATTGTAGGACAGTTGGCCAGCACGTCGTCACATTTGAGAACATGAGACAGAGGAAGCTGTCTTGTTTTAAGATCCAGTAGAGTTTGTTCCCCGCATGGTGTCTTGCTGGAGCATCAGCCTACCTAAAAAAATGGTTTTTACTCTTCGTGCTCTGTTTGGGTGCTATTCTATGTATTTACTTGGTTTAGGCTTCGTGGGGTTATGGCTGCCTTCGTTTCGCCATGAGTTTGTAGTGGTGGTTATGAGCGAGAAGCGGTTACGTAGGGCGATCGTGTTCCGTTTTTATTCTTTCGGTAAAGGCATCTACTGAA
>JAGVVM010010720.1:0-17390 GCA_019149425.1 Psidium friedrichsthalianum
TTTAAGAGTGTATTTATGGTATAGAATGAGTGGTGGTTATATATGTAAATTTGATATTTTTTTTATTTTTGAGATTATTTAATTTTGTTTTAATTATGGGGTGGATGGTATGTCATTTGTTAAATTGTTTTATATTTTTTTTATTTAAGAAAATTGTTTGTGGGTATGTCGAAGGGAAACATGATTTGTATAGGTAGAGTGGAAGATTGGGGGATTAAAGATAAGTTTGTACATAATTGGTAGGACGAATAGCGTGGTTCGGCGATCATAGTTATTTACGACTGAATGATTATACTGATGAGAATCAATGGTATTGAGTTTTTTTGTTTATTCACGTATAATAGGCTCGGACTACGTCTGGCAGTTGTCGACGAGTGGAGCCCGATGCGGGTCAACTCACCATGGTTCGAAATGCAGGCCGCTCTCTCTCTCTCTCTCTCTTTTCCTCCGCTTCGTTATGTTTCGCCCTCGAGTTTGCTTCGTTGGCTGTCGCCTTCCTCTTGAAGTTCTCGCTTCTCGGTCCGGTTTGTGTCGTCCACTTGTTTCCGGTTACTTCGTCTGCACGTCGAAAAGATTTTTTTTTTTTTTGGTCCAAGTTCGCCGCTAGTTTCTGGTATGTAGTGATTTACTTTATTTAATGGTTCTGCTGAACCATTTCAATAATTCCAGTTGATATTTGATAAATGCCCACGTCTATGATTCATCTTCCGGTTCAACGGGCAAATAAAAAAAGAGTCGTTGATTTCGTTTCACACCCATTGTTTGACTTCTTGATGACGATGATGATGGTGATGATGATGCGGGCTCGTATTTCTTTTTTTTTTTTGTACTTATTCGTTGATCCTCTGTTGTTTGTTCTGGAAATAATAGAATTAGCGAAAGTAATAGAATGGTGAAAATGTTAAAATAAAAGCAATGGCCGTTTTCGTTGCTTCCGTTAATAGAACTCGCACTTGCAGAATCCATTTGGCAGCAAGGAGTCGGCTTGAGTTCTTTCTTCTGGAGATCAACCTATCTAGCCTTGATCTTTCTTTAGGAAATTCTCCCGTATATATTTTGGTTTTATCACTTATTCGTTGACCCCTTTTGTTGCTGTTGTTTGTGTTTTGCGGATCATAATCTTAAATTTGTGGCTTTAGTTTCGATCCCTTTGTTTCCTTTTTCAACGGAAGTAGAGAAAGCGCGTGCGTAGTTGTTGTACGTGGGTATATTCTTGGAAGAAATTCAATAAGGGTCCATCTTCGTGGACAGAATCAAGTGGTGTTTGGTATTGAGGATTTGGAATTTTGTGTGGCGTAGCGAGAATTGAAGAAGAAGAAGAAGAAGAATGGATGTCAACCAGGCTTCAATGATCACCATGTATGCATTGTGCTGTTTACTCTTGGTTGCTTTCCAAATTCGATCGTTGCACTCCACTCGCCTACTTCGTCTCCTTGATCTATCTCTACCTGGTAAAGTTTTCAATTCCTTCATTTGTTTTTGTTTGAATTTGTGTTAGCCGTACCAAAGGGCTAATTGTGATCTTACTGTTCTGGTTTGGGTGCTTGAAATATCTGAACAAAAAGAAGTTGGCTAGTTATGGAATTGAAGTATTATCGCCTATGCATGTCCACGGGCTTACACCTGCGAATTTCTTCTTTGTAAGGTGCACGAGCATTTCATCATGAGGTTGCAAAAGAAAATGCAGTTCGAGAAAAGAGAGAATCAAGCCAGAGAAGGGTATGCTCTGCAAGTTGAATATTTGGTTTTTCTTTGTTTGGTGCACGGTTGCGTCTTGGATTGTCTGGATTCGCTAATTTTTCTTTTGTCCAGGTTCTTACTGATTCTGAGACAGTTAGATGGTTGAACCCGCTGTGGAGAAGATATGGCCTGTCTGCATGAGCAATTACATCCAGAAGATTCTCCGTCCTATCATACCTTGTTCTTGGAGAAGTACAAACCATGGACTGCTGTATGAACAATCTCATTCTCCATATTTGTTCCTTGTCAAAGTGATGCTGCTGTTACTTTTGTTTGTAATCTGACATCATAATGATTTTGGAGTATGCCCAACAGAAATCTGTAAGCTAGAGGGTTATTCGCTATGCTTTGGGCTATTTGACAATGTTCAATTAACGATAGCAGGATATGAAATGCTGCGTTTTGTTATATATTCTCTAGTGCTGGGTATCTTTATACTCTGCATCTTTTACTTATTGAAGGTTTGAGAGAGACCCATATTCAGGACAGATTTGCCTGTATCATCGTGTTTCATGGAGTATGTCCCTACGATAGTAATTGCAAGTAGAGCGTGTTGAGGAAAACACTTAAATTTAACTTGTGGTGATGGATTATATTTTGTTGTTGCTCTATGTGCGTGGAGTTCACTATTCCAAAATATCTCTTCGAATGTCTGCGTGTGTATCCTCTTCTCTGTGATGGCAACTGCTGGTTGTTTCTGCAGAAGAAAGCCTTAGTCCAGCATTTGTACTTGGGAAGGAACCCGCCTATATTTACAGACATGCGGGTTCTTCGTCAAAGCTCGGAAGATGATCACTTGGTGAATATTTTATTAGGGTGTTTTTTTGAAAAATATTTGGAGTATGATCTGAATTGAGTCTGAAATTTTCTCAGGTTTCTAGAATTGGGAATGAATTTCTCACTGCAGACGATATGGATGCTATACTTGCTGTTCAAATGCGGAAAAGGTTGGGCTTTGGAATGTGGGCAAAGTTGCATCTGACCAGCATGCATGTGGAAGGAAAGGTACATAATGCTAGCATGAGTGTGAATTCTTATTGTAGAGGTGCAAGTTAGATGATGAGATAAGGGAGGTGGATTGACTTCTCTCTCTTTTGAATCGTGAGATTTGTGCTTTAGGAAACCTAGATTGAAAAAGCACCTTGCAACTCTTTATACTGTCCTGTGAACTCCAACAACAGCATCTTTCTCGAGGAATTTGTTAGCAAGTGCTCCAGGGACACTTGTTAAATACCCAAATAAGGACAATCATATTTGCAATGCATAGACTCCCTTGTGTTATGTGCAATCAATGCATTGGAATTCGTCTTATTTCTCTATTAAGTACAGTTAACTTGTGCTTCGAGGCACTCGTAACAAGACCCTTATTTTGATTGTGCTGCTTCTCTCTCACAGGTCTTGATTGAATAAAATTTATTCCTAGATTGCCTTTTCTTGGTCGTTTAAGGTGTGCTTCGCTGAGCCACCGTATTTCCAAATGAACTGTGAAGCCTATATTTACCCATGGTATTGATGTAACAGAACTTCCTGGTATAGCTGGATGGCTAGTAAGTTAATGACGTCCTATCTTATGTACGATGAGTTTCTCTCCTCCCTCCCTCCTCCCTCTCCTGTATGCTTGTGTCGCTGAATCTGATACTGTGGATTTCATTTCTTATGGTAGGATATCTTTTATCTGTTGCATTTGAGGAGACACTTGTTGCGGTAAAGTTTTATATGTGCTCCCTGTATCCTCATCATCATCTTCTTCTTCTTGAAGCCAACACGATTTAATGTGCAAACCATCACACCTTCCTATGTCTATTAGTCTCACAATGGAACAATTCAGTTCTTAGCGTTAAAATCTTCTAACATTTTTATCTTTTGCAGCCCATATATGCTAGTTGCTGATATAGAGAAATTTGCTGGTCCTCCTCCACAAGGTAATACATTGCAATTGAATGCACACCCCCCCCCCCCCCTCTCAGAACGCTGCATAATGAGTGTGCGTGTGCAACGATTTAGCGACAGGCTTGCATCCTGCTGTGACTTCTCAGCATGCACACATTGCGCATCTGTGAAACTAAAACCATGTAAATATGTGACAGAGAATTGGTTCTCCATAGACGTCAAGGAGCCTGTTGCTTATGCCAAAGTAGAAGTCATTGAAGCATCTGAAATGAAACCATCGGATCTGAATGGTTTGTCTTCAAACACTTTTTTGAGCCTCTGCACTCTGCTCAACTTCTCCTTCCTCATATTTCATATCTTGTCATTTGCAATGCTTTGAATCATCTGGCCTATCAATTCTGCAGGTTTGGCCGATCCATATGTGAAAGGGCAGATGGGACCTTACAGATTCAAGACTAAGATACAGAAGAAGACATTGGCTCCAAAATGGCTAGAGGAGTTCAGGATTCCTATCATAACGTGGGACTCACCTAATATTTTGAATTTTGATGTTCATGACAAAGACCATATTTTTGATGATGCCCTCGGGTTTGTTTTCAGACTCTAGAAGCTGCACTATTTTTCTTTTATCCCTGCATATTTTATTCTCTCTTTTGGAAGATTGTTTTAGGTGCCTGTCTCCACCTGTTTCTTTTGTTGATTGTTTTTTTCCCGTTGTTATGAAGTTTACAATTTTAACAAAGGAATTTTAGCATTTCAACCTCTTTCTGCAAATATGATTCACATCATCATGAACCACCTGGAAATATGGCAGAGTGAGTATTTGCACGTCAACTATTTATTAACTTACATTATTTTATCTGCAGAACGTATTCTATGAATATCAATGATTTCAGAGATGGACAGAGACACGATACATGGGTGCCTCTGGAGAATGTTAAAATGGGAAGGCTGCATTTCGCAATAACTATTGTTGAACGCAATGGAAAGGTAAGGTTCTTTAATTATTTGTTGCTGAAAAGAAGAGAATTGGTAGTAAACTCGCAAGGGTTGGTTGGGCGGTCAACATGCTTAATCTCGTTGCCGAATGCTTCGGTCCAAGTAATGACCATAGTATTTTGGTGATGGTAGCATATCTAAGTCCAGTAACCCCATCTGCAGAGGTAACCTAAGCTTCAGCCCTCACACAGGTACAGTGGGTTTCTCTCCGGATGCGTGTGGGTGTGAAAAGCGCAATGTTTCCACCGGAGTTGCGGGGTAGCTTACATAGCTGCCTCCCATTTTCCTCGTCCTCCCCAAAGAAAAAATGAACGAAAGATAAATGACAATAGATGTGTTTCTTCTGGACAACCTTTTCCTTTTTTTGGCCTCTTCATCTGAACCATTATGTTGTTTGAAACAGGAGGATGGGCATCAGCCGGACGGTGAACAATTAACTGAGGAGTGTAAAAGAGAGTCTTTTGCAGCTGACACAACAAACAAAGCTTCCTTCTCATCTGTGTCGTCGGAGAAATCTGCTAAAGTGGCTGACAAATTTGAACCTGTCGATGTTGATGGGCAGAAAGAGACTGCAGTATGGATTCAACAACCAGGAAGTGGAGTTCTACAAACGTGGGAACCCAGAAAAGGGAAAAGTAGGCGTCTTGACACTGAGATTCAGAGGGAGCTAAATGATGCGTCCAGCGGCATCAGTCCAAACACAGATATCTCGGTTTCAAAGGGTGGTGGTATCATCAATGAAAATGCGGATGATAAGCACTCAACAAACCCAGCTTCAAAGGATGAAGGGATCGTCAATGAAAATGTGGATGATAAGCAATCAACAAACCCAGTCCGGCGAGGTATAAACAAGATTGGTTCACTGTTTCAGAGAAATCCCAAAGTGGAACATCAGAACAGCATGACTCGAGATCTTCCATCTCCACATGCTAATCTAAGGTCGATCAAATCGAAGGAGATAGTGTAAATCTCATTGTCGAAACAGAGACCATCGCTAGGCCTGCTTCTGCTAGGGCTCCACGGGAAGGGATAACAAATTCTGATGGGAGCGGCTGTGAAAGTCCAAGCGGAAAACATCGTAAGAGAAACAAAGCCAAGAACTTTTTTCAAGCAAGCAGAGAAATCGGCTCGCACCATTAAGCATGTACTTTCGAGGAAGGTTCGAATAAATTTAAAGGCGATTCGTCAGATGCGGTGGAAGAAAATGGATCTTCACAATCAGATTCCTCCACCGACGAGTCAGTCTCGTCGTCATTCAACCCTTCAATGGATGGAACAATTCGAATCGAGTCCCAACCAATATGTCTTGGTGATATCGCGGAAGAGAACATAATTTCGGCAGATACAAGCGATCAAACAATGGACATGGGGAATCTTTCAAAGGATACAAATGTCCAAGGTTCGGGGAGAACAGAGGATGAGGAGACCACGAGCCCAAACAGGTCTATTGAGGGGAAACTAGTTGAGGTTGAGCCCAAAGCAGAGATTCCAGTTGCAATTCCGGAAGATGAAGTCTTGAGCTTCGATGAACAAAATGGACAAGCCGTGGAACTTGTCCTGCTCCAGTTTAGAACTCTGTTTTGCTTCCGTTTCTTGTCTTTTGTCCTGTATATGCACCTCGCGAGAAAGTAGTGATCGGTTGTGGATGCAAAATCGGGCTTACTGTTTGAGGTTAGTGTCCTTTCCTCTGTGACGGGGATCAGTGGTCGTCTGTAAAGCGTGTCAATTTGTAAAGGATTTTTCAGCTGTGTCAAGAGAGAGAAGATATATGTCTTCACAGGCTCAGGTCTGCCTGATGCTTCACCATGAAGAGCTTCATTTTCATTTCACTGGATGAATGAGTAGACGTTGACGATTAGCGAACGGATAATAAAACAAGAGATTGGGATCTGGCCATTAAAACCGAAAGTACAGCGGCCGTTAAAGGCGGTGACTATATAAATGCCTACAATCCTTTTGGAGTCTAAAATTTTAACCAGTGGCTCTTATGAGGAAAGAATGTCTTCTTCCAAGTAATGGCTCTAGGAAATTCAGGCACTGAAGTTTAGATCCTTTTGCAAACCGACAATGAAATTGGGTATCATTGCTCCTCTCTTGGAGCAGAGGGAGAAGAGCCTTGGTCTTTTTGGATCTTTTCGGACATTCGCGAAACTTTCGGTTTTCTGACTTCCTTGAAGATCCACCAAAGTACTCCTAGATCCTTCCAACTACAGTCTATCACCATTCACCTTCGCAGGTTCTCATTCTGCAAACAAAACACGTCTGCACGGCTTTTCTTGAATTTCAACATCCCGCAACGAAGCTTGACATGGCACAGGCATTAGATGATTTATTGTCGGAAGTCCAGGAGATTCAACAATTTTAACTCCTCTTCCAACAAGGCTTGCAGCTTTTACCTGAGCCAAGGAGCTTTTCGTGTTCTTGCTTCTTGCAGTTAGCTAGTGAACAAATTATTAGGCCATCACTCCTGGCTCATTGGAGCTTCCAAGATGCATGTGTTTATGTCCTGGCTTGCATCGGCAGCCAAAAGTTGAAATCTCATCGTCCAGACAAAAGAGGTTTGTAAATTGAAGGTTTTCAAGATAACCATGCCGATAATACATTGGCCAGTATAACCTTCCTTATGCCAGTCATCTCTCTCCTCTAGCCGCTGCCTCCCACAAATTTTATGTAGTGATAAGCACACTGATTGATCTCGGGGCTAAACTTTCCATCCATGAAGAAACCGTACTTTCTAAGGAAGATGTTCGTTGGTTCCATGTTTTTCCTCTCCAAGTGAACCGCTCTCTAGAAGCTTTTCAGGAAAAATGTCGTCAAGTCCATGCCGGGAGAACATGCTCTGAAGGATCTGTCTCCACATCCCCATCTTTGGAACAAAACCTTGCTCGACCATCTGTCTCAGAACCCAATCTACATCCCCTACTAACTTTTCCTTGCAAAAAACCGCTTATCACCAATTTGTAAGAGACGAAACTGGGATTGATGCCCGCGGATATCATTTCAGCCATAAATTCCTTCGCCTCCAGGAACCTCCCTTCATCAAACAAACCATACAAGACCTCCTGATAAGATCCCGCATTTGGTTGACACCCTTTGAGTTTCATCCTCTCTAGAAGTTCCATTGCCTCTTCAACTTTCTCTTGCTTCCGAAGCCCCGAGATCAAGATGTTGAAGGTGATTGTATCGGGGAAAATGCCTTCTCTTTCCATCCTATCAAGCAAAGCTTTTGCATCATCGACCTTTCCTTTCTCGCACAATCCATGCATCAGCGTTGAAAACGTCTTCACATTCGGCCGACAGCGTTGCTTAGGAAATTCGTCGAGCAGTTGGAATGCAGTTTCCAAACTCCCATTCTTGCACAACCCTTTAATGAGAATATTCAAGCAACAAGCATCTATCTCAATGCCCAACTGTGGCCCGCGCATATACACCTCATGCACCACGTCAAACAGCTTCCACGACACAAGCAAATTCAATACATAATTAAAACACTTCACTGAAGGCCAAACATCATATTTAGGCATGTCGTAAAGGGTCTCTATTGCTTTGTTGATACGACCGGCCATGTTGCCATAGACCTTAATGACATGGTAGAAGAACTCGTCAGACAGCCTGCAAGGCCTCTCCTTTACGATTCTTTGCATGATGTCTTCAATGGGGTCAAACATTCCGGCCTGAGCGAGCCTGTTTATGGCTAAAGTGAAGAGAGCTTCATTGGGTTTGTAGTCCTTTCGCTTCTCGTACTGGTTCAGGACCCTGATAACTGAATTGGGATCTCTAAGCATCTTGACGATTTTTATAATTTCATTTGGCGCCAACCAGTCTTTGTGGTTGAGCCTTTTGAGTTGATCGAGATCAATGGAAGAAGGAATTGCAGAAAGTGGTCGGGCGAAATTTTCTGCTGGAAGCAACAAGAGAGCGTGAATTCATTGTCGGAGGTGAAATTGCTGATCAGCCACAGAAACTAACGAACAAGAATTGGTTCCATCAAAGCTTGTCTCTGCTCAGGCTTTTCAAAATGAGAGCCTAACAGCACCCGCATGGCAACGTTTTCTGCAGAAGTTGATTTTTCTGAATCATTAAATGACTTTAATTCTACCCAAAAAAAAAAGTGACTTTAAAACTATTTCTCAAAAAGTAAAAAAAAAAAATGAAGTTGCATAATCAAATGGATATTTGCTTCGAAAGTTGTGTTACCAAATGATTTTTGCTCAAGAAATATTTGTGGGGCGAAAATTTACTCCAAAAGTGTTGTCATGCACGCCCTAAAATGCAAGATTACTTTGCTCTATCATTAAATACAAATGAAATTTGATTATTAAATTCAATTAAAGACGACAAACATCATACAAACATCTTCATGAAAATATTTATGTAACATACGGGATTAATTTTTTTGAAAATATTTTCAAAATGTATTTATTTTTCACGAAATAAATATACATGCAGAGAAGACTCTGTTGCAATGTATTTATAAGATATCTTCATCGTCTTGTCAATATCCTCTGAATTAAGTCAACAACAGTTAAAAAAATCACACGGTCCTACAGAAAATGATGAAATTTATCAACAAAATTAAGGAAGTTATTACAAGTCATTTCGAAAAATCTTATGTTATAACAGGGAAAGACTGAATATAGTAATCAGTTCGTCCGAATCTAAAGGTCGACAAAGGGTCAGTGCTTGTCGAGTGTAATTGCCTAAGTCGCTGTCCAGTACTTTTTTTTGGGTTTAAGGCACTAGTCCAGTACTTTAAGCCTGCAAAACATGTTAAAAACAAATGAAAGGCTTGAGGCAGAATCATCTTTTGCATTTAATTGAAACGTGCACCAGAGTACAATTTACAATTAACAGGACCTATGGACCAAGAAGAAAATAAAGGAAGAAAGAAAAAAATTGGGGGTGAAAAAGACCTTAATTACATAATCATATCATCATAGGTATCTTGCCACAAAGAACCATAACCTTGCTCTTCAAGAGGAACAACTCCATAGTAAATCTGAGAATAGTCACTTATAACTCCAAATTCAACCACGTTATTCATCATCTCATCATCTCCGTACCGGTCCATGTACCAATTCATGTCGTCACTTGGCGACGAAGGCGCCATCTCCATATCGATCCAATCGAAATCCAAAGGCTCCACAGGGTTATCCACGGTGCACCGTCCACCATGCCCTTCAAAAGAACCACCGGCAAACTCAAGTTCTCTGACCAAATCGCAGCTGCCGACTGTGTCCGGGTTGATCTCAGCCTCTAAAGAACGGATGACGTCGTTCAATTGCTCATCGTCGCGCGCTCTCGCCCTGGGGCGATTCCTCGAGCAAGGAAAGGAGTATGTCATTGCTGACCGACCCTTCAAGTTCATCATCTATCTGGGAAGTGGATGCCCGACTTTCACGTGCAACTGAAGAAGCCATTGGCGATCGAAGGATGTTACGACAATGAAGAGAAGAAAAGAAGAATCAAACTGAGACCCAAAGAAGAACCACAAATGGAAAGATTTGAAGAGCTCTTGCCATGACCCTTTGGAGGGTTAGCAGGAGCTTATATAGGGAAGCCCTAAGGTAAATGGAAAAAAGACATCTCCACTTTGCAAGAAAGACCCACCGAAAATCATGTGCACATGTGCAGCTAGGCATGTGAAATCGCCATACCTAATAAACGTAATTATGAGGCAAGTTCATAGGTTATAAATTTTAGGATTTACGTATTGTAATGAAAGTGGGTGACTCAATCTCCAATTGCCTAGCAAGGATGCTTCTTCCAGGTAGGCAAAATCCACCATTGACGCAGATCTGACTCATGGAGGGCCCGACAAGAAAGATGGAAAAAGGAAAAAAGCACATAGTTTTTGTATAATAGAATGATCAAGGGACAAATAGAGAATACTGGAGACAAAGAAGGGATACACCACCAACTCTGCAGTCTCGACATGGATACGTAAAATGATTCTGCTTGCGTAGTACAATTCCATCAACGCGGTGTTAAAGAGAGATTGGTTGACTAAGGGTAATATGGAAGGAATGAATACCTCTCAATAATTTTTTCTGTTCATGTTATGAATAGATTTCCCGAGATGGCGTTCAGCGATGTGAAGAGGTCGACAATCTTGTACGACCAAACTCCTTTTTCTAAGACCCCAAAAAGGGAAAAAAAAAAGAAAAAAAGAGATGCCGTTTTCAAATCTAAAAGGGAGATACTCACTCCCGAGAGCAATTAAGTCATGAAGGAATTGGACTCTCATGTAGAAGACTTTCTTCTTCTTCTTTCTTTTCGTCGAGTACACGAGATCGCACGAATCCGATACCGTTCCCCTATTCAAAAGGGACAAGTAACGTAAATCTGTTGAACCCCAAGTACTATATCCGATATATTTGATGCTGATTCCTCAGTTAGTGTTAACTGAGTTAAATATGTGACGCATGACCATACTTTATGCAAGCGTAGTGGCAGATTTTGATGTGTGTGGCTGTCAATTCACAGGGAAGTGGAAAGAGAGGGGCTTTGAATATATGCTGGGGAGAATGGACAGCTCCTTCTCGTGAGGTGCTAAACAAAAGACGCCTTCCCATTAAGGACTCTGAGGCTTCTTCGATTGAAAGCAAGATTGTTTGGCTTCAGATTCCCAAAATCTTTGACCATCAGAACCACCGGGCATTGGTTGCACATGGTGCCACCTCTGATCTCATTCACCACCACCTTTCGTTTTATAATGACAAAGAAATCAATCAATTTGATTGCTTCCTGTCCGGTCCACTGATGTAAGGAGTCTGCATAAGGACCATGTTGGGTTTTTTTTTTAAATAATGTCGACCATACTTCAAAATATCATAAGAGATTTTGGTCGCTGGTGTTTGTGGAAGATTAGATGCCGAATGAACCGACACCCATGTGACCATGTGTTCTCGGTGGACCGGCCTACGATCCAGCCCTGCTGGACAAGAAGGTCTTGTAGTTTTCTTAGTCCATTGCTTACTTAAATGCATATATTGTTGTTCTTGTCTCGAGAATTTTGCATTTTTTCATATTTTTTGCTTTACTTTTCGAATATTTTCGGCGCACGCACTTTGACTCTTTCCATTTCTTTCCCTTTTTTCAGTTTTAGCAAATTTGAAACTCTCACTAGGCACGTACGTAGATTCGCTTTTGACATATTCTCGTAAGTTTAAAATTCGAAAAAAAAAAGTTTTCGGCAGAAAAGTGAAAGATTCTCTTTTTGACTTGTTAGAAGTCAAAACGAACAAAGTCACGCAACGCGATCATACTCCCAGGTTTAAATGCCTCACCACTTGCAAATGGAAGAAACTGAGCTCTCCATGGAGCCCTAGGACGTGCATGATAACATTTCGAGAAATGATTTATCTTTCAGAAGTACTTTTGAAGTAAAAATTCGTTTGGTTACGTAATATTATAGTTATACTTCTAAGGTTATTTTTGAGCAAATTCTAGAAGTTACAAAAAGCTACTTCTTTTTCAGTAGAAAATCTCTCAACGTCAATATCTCTGTCACATCGACCTCTTTTCATTTTCTGCACCTCTTTCTCCCACCACGCTTTCGCGGTTGCCGCCCACCGCCAACCTTTGCCAGCTGCCGTCGACCACCGTCCCTTGCTGTGATCGTTGACGGCGGTACGCCACGGACCGTCTCTAACTATCAAAGAAATAATTAAAAAAAGTAAATAAAATATAGATAAAAGAAGTTTAAAAAATTAAAAATGAAGTAGAATTTTTCGGTCCCAAAAATAATTTTTCGTAGAAGATTTTGTGTTCATAATATTTTAGAAGTATAAATTTTTAACTATTACCAAACTAATTTCTCTGGTCAGAAATCAACCTCCGGAGAAAAAGTAAAAAAATCAACTTTTGCCTGACAAAAGTAGAAAAAGTAACTTCTTGCCAGAAATTAATTTTTGAAATAAAAGTAGTGCCATGCGCTCTCTTTGGGTACAGTCCTATTAGAGGGCCGTTTACATGTTTACGACCTTTCGTTGTTGATAATAATGAGAATGACTTTTTGAAAACCTCGTTTCCTTCGTATATTTCTCTGTATGCAATCCCCACTGACATATGGTAAGTGTAAATGCAGGATAAAAACGCTAAAACCATTTAGCCTCTCGAAATAAAGAGATTTCATTAAAAAAAAAGAAAAAAAAAAAAAGCTCCATAAATGGAAATTGTTTGTCTTTCCGTAAAATATATACAAATTGCATAACTCGAGAGAAGGATTGAGATAGAGTCACGACCGCCATGCCGAAGTAGTTTGGTCTGCGGCGGGTTTACCATTTGGCACGAAATCAGTTTTGCGCGTAAAATATATATAAGGATCAAATTCAAGATTTTTTGAGATGAGAAAATTAATTTTGGATAAATGTATTATGAATAACCAAATTTAGATTTTAATGGTATCCACTATCCACCCTTGAAAAAGCACATGGAATTATACTTATTTTGTGGAAATATGACTCTAATATAATTTCATCTTCTCAATATGATGCCTTATTAATTGGGATGAAATTCTTTGTAGAAAAAGGAAATGCATTTACCAAACATTCTGTAATGAGGCTACACACATACGAGATGAACTATCTTCGCCAACACAATAACCACACAAAGATCATCATGATTTACATGTTATTATAGTATCCTAGGGACCAGCAACAACACCCACCGGAGCTCGCTGCCACGAAGCACCACACCACCTCCTACGTCGGTGCCACCTTCCTCACCCACTTCAGTACCCTTGTTCGCACCAGATCCTTGACCAACAATGGTGGTTACAGAGGCTGTAGTCACAAAAGTTGCGGCCGAGCTCCAGCCAATATCACCATTATCCACCATCTCTTGCATCACCGCTGCTGGTATTCTCACCACCTTCATTGGCATCAAAGTACATCAGCCGAGGTTTTAAAGTAGTCTCTTTTCTCTTGCACTTGACAGATTCAAGGGTCAATTCGCGGGCATCTTTCCTTTTGCAGCTCCCACAGCAGAGACAAACAGAATTCTTAGATTCACCATGCAGAAAATGCTTGCGCAGTCAGTATTTCCAATCCCTTCTCTCTCAGAGAAATGTGAAGCTGTGAGCATGCTCTCAAATTGGCACCTAAGATGAATATAGAACCCATGCGTAAGTATTAATGAGTTTCTTTAAGGCAAAGTGAGATCTAATCACTTCAGAATTTAGAAAACTCTTAAGCTGACGTGGTTAACTTGAATTTAATAGCAATAAGTTCTGCTTCCAAACAGGTTTTGCCTGGGAATGAATGCATAAACAATCTGATATGCTCTAACTATCACCTGCACAGATGATAGTATGCGCAGAGAGAGAGAGAGAAGAGAGGAGAGAGAGAGAGAGAGAGAGAGATGAGAGAGAGAGATCCAAAGTTAAGTCAAGATAGCAGTCGGGTCCAATCTATGAATGGTCAGCCACCATAATATACACAGATTCTGAGCTACAAATTGCAATATCGTAACTAACTAAGCCAAGGATTATGGAAATTCAATTTCTTGGTAGTTTACCTGCACCAGGAATTGAAAAAAGAAAGCCAGAAACGGTTTCATGAGGCTGAGTCTCATAAATTCCAACATAGTGATAAGAGATACAGAGAGGGCAATCCATCTAAGGCAGGAACATTCATAATGGTTCACACTGTCCTACAGGAAAAAATTTGTCATATTCCAATGCGAACAATCTCGAAAGGTATCTAGAAATTTTTGCTTCAAAATTTTAATGAAAAATCTTGCTGGAACATATTAGTCCAGCCTGGTAATAGCAGCGCTCTACACAAGCATGCCACCTACCTTTTTTTTTTTTTGGTCAAAAAGCACGACACCCAACTTTGACAATTGAGCATCTGATTGAATCCACACATTTTCGTATCGGACTTGGATATTTTTTTTAATGAAAGGCAAATTTTGGGCACAATTATGGTTTCCTTATGCAATTAAACACGCAAAATTCAAGAAGTATAGCAAAGAAATGGAAAGCCAGGTCTAAAACTCATTTCAAAATTTCTATACCCCAGGACAGCATAAGGGAAACCCACATCAAAGATGCCCACACCCAACAACATTTTCCCGTTTTTGCTAGATGGAAGGTAAGTTAGCCAAGCAAAAAATGATACTACGTCCTACACTCTCCTGAAGGACAGCTATGTAATGTCCAATTTAACCGACTCAAGAAAAGAGATGAGTAGAATTATCCCCAGCAAAAGCATAATAAGAGAAAGGAAATCTGAAAAGTCAATGCTGAAAAAAATATATCAGAATGAAAGTATGGATTGGGAAGGAGGGGAAAAATCAGCACCGTCCAAAATCTTCATTCCAGTGAATGATCTCAACCAGGACTTAAAAATTATAGGAGAATCTCTGTAAGATATAACCTCAGATCAGGGCTCCATGTGCAACCACATGGGCCACTGCATTTAATGCAAATGCACACGTATATGATATGCCCCTTATGGTGTTGAGAAACACAAATACCATGAAAAGAAGAAAAACAACTTGTTCAATGCATTCCTTCTGTTCCAAGGCCTTAGTTCCTTTGAAATCAATAGTGCGTTCCATTTTGAAATGATTAGCAGAACAGAATCAGATGTTCCTCCTAGTGATGAAAATCATGACATTACGTGTCGGGAATCCAGCCACAGCATAGTGGCTGCACAGGAGACATCCAGAGGACAGTAAGCCAATCATTAAGTACTGCACTCATATCATCTTCCACTTGCTCATCCCAAGTAAATGTTCTATTCTCATACAAAAAACTTACAGTTTAAATCATAAATCAGGCAACCTAACTATTACAGAAGAAGAGATCTCTCTTTTCCTGAAAATAGTCAGATCTGTAGATTCGCCAGGTTATTACTCTCTTTCCTCCTCTACGTGTGGTGTGCTAGACCACAGGAGCTTAGCTATCACCCTAGCCCGCTTAACACCACCAACTCGCAGGTCTTCGGACATGGATACGTAAAAATGCTTCTGCTGCGTAGTAGTACAATTCCATCAACGCCGGTGTAAGAGAAGATTGGTTTGACTAAGGGGTGGTAATAGGAAGGAATGAATACCTCTCCATAAATTTTTTCGGTTATGGTATGAAAGATTTCCCGAGATGGCGTTCAGCGATGTTGAAGAGGCGACAATCTTGTTACGACAAACTCCTTTTTCTAAGACCAAAAAGGGAAAAAAAAAAAGAAAAAAAGAGATGCCGTTTTCAAATCTAAAGGGAGATACTCACTCACGAGAGCAATTAGTCGTGAAGGCAAAGTGGACTCTACATGTAGTAGACTGTCTCTTCTTCTCCTTCTTTCTTCTTTCGTCGAGTACACGAGATCGCCACGAATCGATACCGTCCCCTATTCAAAAGGGACAAGTAACGTAAGTATCGTTGAACCCAAGATACTGTATCCGATATATTTGATGGCTGATTCCTCAGTTAGTGTTAACTGAGTTAAATATGGAACGCCCATGACCATACTGTTAGGCCAAGTGTAGTGGCAGGATTTTGATGTGTGTGGCTGTCAATGCACGGGAAGTGGAAGAAGAGAGGGGCTTTGAATATATGCTGGGGAGAGATGGGACAGCCATTCTCGTTGAGGGTGCTAAACAAAGACGCCTCCCAGTAAGGACTCTGAGTCTTCTCGATCGAAAGAAAGATTGTTGGCTTCAGATTCCAAAATCTTGACCATCAGAAACAACCGGGCATTGGTTGCACATGGTGCCACCTATGATCTCATTCACCACCACCTTTCGTTTTATAATGACAAATGTAAATCAATCAATTTATGATTGCCTCCTGTCCCGGTCACTGATGTAAGGAGTCTGCATAGACCATGTTGGGTTTTTTTTTTTTTTTTTAAATATAGTCGACCTACTTCAAAACTATATAAGAGACTTTGGTCGTGGTGTTTGGTGAAGATTAGATGCCGACATGAAACCGACACCCAGTGACCATGTGTTCTAGGGGGATCCGGCCCTACGATCCAGCCCTGCTGACAAGAAGGGCTTGAAGTTTTGTCGTGTCCATTGCTTACTTAAAGATATATTGTTGTTTCTTGGTCTCGAGGAATTTTGCATTTCTTCCTATTTTTGCTTTACTGTTCGAATATTTCGGCGCACGACTTTGACTTTTCCATTCTTTTCCCTTTTTTCAGTTTTTAGCCAAATTTGAAAACTCTCACTAGCACGTTACGTAGATTCGCTTTTGATTATTCTCGTAAGGTTTAAAATTCGAAAAAAAAAAGTTTCGGCAGAAAAGGGAAAGATTCTTCTTTGGACTTGTTAGAAGTCAAAACGAACAAAGTCACGCAACGCGATCATTACTCCAGGTTTCATTGCCTCACCACTTGCAAATGGGAATGAAAATGAGCGTCTCCATGGGAGCCTTAGGACGTGCATGATAACATTTCGAGAAATGAATTTATCTTTCAAGACGTACTGTTGACTCGTAAAAATTCGTTTGGGTAGGCGTGTAGATGATTTATATTGATACTTCTAAGGTATTTTGAGCAAATTTAAAGTTACAAAAGCTATTCTTTTTCAGAAGTAGAAATCTCTCAACGTCAATATCTCTGTCACATCGACCTCTTTTCATTTTCTGCACCTCGTTATCCCATCACGCTTTCGCGGTTGCCGCCCCCACAGCCAAACCTTTGCCAAGCTGCGCGACCACCGTCCTTGCTGTGATCGTTGGAGTCGCACCAAATGACCGTCTACTAACTATCAAAGTAAAATAAATAATATTTTTACATTGTAAAAAGTAAATA
>JAGVVM010010721.1:0-13019 GCA_019149425.1 Psidium friedrichsthalianum
TTCTTTTCTGTGATGTCGTGTCTGGGTGAGGAATGGAGCAGATTGAGTTTGGAGGAGAAAGATGGGGCTTATAGATGGAATTGAGGTGGCCAGGAGGCGCAAACAACCTAGACCATTTTTTTGCGTGCTCCTATTTTCTTTCTGGAGAAAATGAAACCGGGGAAGATTTTTTGGCAGTATTGTTTTGTGTGTGTGTGTGTTTTTTGCAGTTTCTTTGTGATCCTAAATCATTTACAAAATTCTAAATACAGAGCTTGAATTGTGCTCATTTTTTCATATAAAAGTCTGAAGTAGATGTTGTTTTAAATAAGGTCTCCTCACCGACAACAGGGCATTTGTTGTTATTTATATTTTTGATTTTGATTTGATTTTGATTTTGATTTTCCTTTTTTGATTTTTTGGAAAACTTTTAAAAAATGGAAATACGAGAGCAATAGGGGCGGCAAGCAATAGGGCAGGAGGGCGCCCTCCTGCTTGTGTTGCCTTTATACACAAACACACAAACTACTTTAAAAAAAAATTAACTTAATTTAACTAAAAACAATAGACCCCACGAAATTTGGCTAGCTAATCGACGAGAATTAGATTTTTATGAAACAACCATGCGAACGCTCCAAAAACCTTGTTTAAGATGAGTTAGCTACCTTCAAATCCTTATTTGAAATAATGTTCACTTCAGGCAATCTCTTTAGGGAAATGATGAGACTTTAATCTCTATTTAAGAATTTTCTCCTAAATCATTGCGTGTGAGATTCTTATAGAGATTTGTGACGACATTAGAGCCAATTTTTACATTTTGATCGTGGAGATATGAATCCAACAAGGAGGGCGAAGTCTCAAAATTTTTAACTTTATTCCGAATTATTTACGAAACTTGATCGCTGTGACCAATTAACCATTCAAGTAACTCTTGTTTCATAAAAATTTCTCGTCTCGAATTATTCTAGTTTACCCCTTGCAACTCATTTCTTTGGACCCAAAAAGCTCAAAGCGCATCATCACTGAAAAGAATAGTCAGTCGATCATGAACATGCTCGTCAAAATTCCGCTCCTTTTTCTAGGAGGCATTTTTAATCTGAAGAAAATACGTTTCTGTAGCATGCCATGACTTGCATGTTCGAAAAAAAAAAAAAGATGTCCCCCAATCTTATGTGCAGAAAGAAAAAAAGCTAGGATTTCCCGAGCATTCCTCAACAAATTGGGAAAATTTTCAAAACAATATCGCTCAAACGCCTCTAAGATTTCAAATAAGGGCTTAGTAGACAGTATTTTAAATAAAGCCTAAAAGTGCTCTTATTTTTCAAATAAGCGTTCGATAGTGAATGTTGTTTAAAAAAAAAAGCCTGAAATGATTATAAGACTCTCCAAAAAAGGGATAATTGAATGAGGTCATATTGTGAATTGAAGCAAAACACGATGGCCACTCTGCTTTGTGTGCGCAAGAAGTGATAGATAAAATCAATCGATGATTCTCTTAATCAATTTATGAGTTTTTAATTCGCCCGACCCAAAACTAGAGTTTTAAGGATTAAGGATGGTTTTTGCGACATAATTTGCCCCTAATAAGAATGCAACGTGCAAGCAGTGTTCATTGGCCATGCCGTTATTTACACGGCGGACAACTTAATGGGTAAAAGGGACTAGAGGGAGGGGTTTATTATGTAAGAATGATCAAGTTCGGGAGTACCTAGGCACACAAGTCAAATATGAGGACGGAACTAAGGTGCGTTCCATCATCGGATTTTTAGTTAGGATATTGATTGATATGATAGGATAAGAAATTCAAAACTTTCATATTGATTTATTGGTTGGTAAGCTACCGATATTAAAGTGAAATAAGTAAAATCAAGGTGCAGCTGAGATTCGAACTTTGTTTCCGCTGAAACATCAAAATACTTTAGAAGTTTATTCAGAAACGAGTTTAGCTCGTGAATTATTATCGAGCAAATATCCTATGCCCAATAAATTTGGGCACAACATCCATTGAGTAGACCCAGTATAAACAAGAGCTGATCTGAAGTCGAATCCATTAAGAAAGAAGGACCACAAGCCTCGCTCGTTCTCTTGTCAAGTAAGTAAATAAGTGTCCTGAACAATAGAATTATTCGCCCTCTTTTTCACAGGTGAAGATGCACTTATGTGGATCGTCTACAGAGCTACTTTGAAAGTGGATGATCAAGCTCGAGTTCTTCATAATATGTCAAGATTCCTTTCAAATGTAAAAAAAGGTTTAAGTGATTAAAAAATGAGGGACATGGTCTCATATCACGCCAAATTATTGATTGAAAAATGTGGTTGTGAAGATACCTGGCTTTGCTATTGAAGACCCGGCTTAGTATTGTTTTATTATATCCTGGACATCTACCAAATACAGAATTAATATCCCGATTTATATTCTGACCATTAAACGTAGCCTAAAAGAACGAGCGCCACTAAACGGAGTTACTAGGTCAAAATTATCAAATTTAAGGGATATTCTAGAACAAAGTCAAATTAGGGGAACTTTAAGAAACTAGTGCCACTTCAAAGGGATTTTTGGAATTTTCCGAAACTCATATGTACAATTGGCTCATAAAGGCAGCAGCCACCATGGTTGCCGGCCTCTCGGCGAGGCTTGTCGGGCTTCAGCGGTCAGACACGGTCAAGATGTACCTGCCTCGAGTTTTGGGCTTTGGTCGAAAAGCATCCTGAGAGAGTTTACCAAGCGTCACGGCTTTTATCCAAGGGAGTTTAGATCCCAGTTGCTTTGTAATGTATTCCCAAGCACACCCAACTTTGATCTAATGCTATAATGCGAACACGAGAGTGAGTTTTACTGCTAAACTAACATAATCATCTATGGTGTTACTCCTTACTTTCCAAATTCCGAATTTCCCCGCATATAATAACTTTTATCCGAGAGAGAGACCCGCATACTGCTCTGGATCCGCTTTCTCTAAGCTTATTGGGCTCTACTTGGTTCCCCTCCTCTGTCCCTCAACATTGTGAGGATCGAGTTGAAAAGATCCATTCGAAGCGAAGAACTTTATCAGGACAACAACGTGAAACCTATGAATAAGTATTCCAGTAGCATAGTCCGCGCCGCCCACATGAAAGACCACTGCATGAAGATGTCTAGTTCAGAATATGCTCAGGTGTCCAGCGTCATAAGCCCAAGTTATACTTTCACCGGACCGTGGTATCCCAATTCCATGATCCCCGTTGCGTGATTGCCATTCTTGAGCTCTGAGCTCAGAGATCAATCGGCATCGGTAAGGCCCCGACTTACCTTCTCGGTTGCATCCTTCGTCAAGTTCATAGGGGCATCAAATGAAACGGGCATTGCTTGTTTGGCCAGTAGCAGAACAAATGACTACGGCATCTTAATATTGCACTTTCTTCTGGCAGCCGGGTGAGGATGTTTCTTCTGGAGAAAAAATGTCGCTCCCCATCGAGACTGCATATGCTAACGACACAAGTTCTTGGCAACTTACTGAAGGACTTAATGAGACAGATAAACAATTAGGTTGCGAGGTGGAACGGCTCAACTTTAGGAGGAAAAACGAAAGAAAAAGATGGATATTATAACCAGTTGGAAGAGATAACAGCACCAAAGCCCACCCGCCTTAGCTTCCGAGGACAAAAACCGTGTCTGCACACTGCTTCTACCTCCTGTTTGAAACTTCAGCAGTGAAATACGCCAATCATGGCACTGCAGGGAAGCTGATTTGCCAGTGTTGAGCACGCACATGCAACTGCATTTCTTGACCGTCGGGGAGTCTCGAGCTAAATGAACTTTTGAGAGAGAATTAAGCAGGCTGCTTCCATGTTCGCCGTAACTGGATCGCCATCTGCAGATGAAGAATACTGCAAAAGTTATTGAAGAAAACATCAAGTCGACACGGTTCATGCGATAGTACTCACATGGCCTTCATCACCGTACAAAAAGTAAGAAGAAGAGAGGTGGCCACAGCTGCTTTGCAGCCTCAGTTTCAGATTGCCAAAAAACAAACCATAACAACTGATTGGGCACAATCATCTGTATATATACAGCAGTTCTTAAGCACGTCTTTCACAAGGTATTGGTTAGTTTTTTCCGTATGCAGGGGAAAAAGAGAACAAGAGAGTCAAACAAAGACTATTCAGGAACCGACATGAAACAATTACTAGAGATGTCGATGATATTGGCCGCGATAGTATACCACACTATAAGTTGCAATCCATTTTTGGCCGAATAAGCATGTTTTATTGCTTTTTCGAATTCCAAGCAATGGGGATGCAATGTTTAAAGAGTAACTTAATGTAAAGACCATCCAAAAAATTTACATAGACAGAATCTCGAAAGCAACGTTCAGTTTCTGCTGATCAGCGCTGTTGCACCTGGCAGTTACTGTTCTTTTGCTGTTCATAAGTACATTTAGAGCAAGTTAATACGAGTCTCTTGCAACTCTTCTTCGTTAAATTGTGCGAAAACATGAGTTACTTTTCGTCCGTATAACTCTCTCTCTCTCTCACGGGATGAGTAAATCGCAAGCAACGAAGCCTATATAAACAAGCAAAAACACCTGCTCATGGAGCACCCACAAACAGATCTCCAAGCAAGAGCAGAACAAATCAGGCGGAAAGCTTCTGCTAAAGCAAAAATAACTTAGCTAACATGGTATTGGCACTACGGGCATGTTGCTTCTGACCTTCGCAGTGGCCATCATGGCCATTGCGCCTGCTCCGTCGCCGATCGTTGGCTTGGACATTGCTGGCAAAAGTTCCTAACTTTGGGGGTCCGATGCAATGTTGGAACGCCCTCGAACGCGTAGAGGGGTGTGCCGGCCAGTTCCTGGAGTCGCTGGCGGGGATGAACGTCAAGTTCTTGCCCACTGCTGCAAGGCGCTCATTGGCCTCCCTTTGAACTGCTTCGAATGGATCTTCCCCCTCCACATCTTCGGTATCTCATTCGTTGACGAGGTCAACAGGTTCTGCCACCATTTACGGGGGTGAAAGTCTTTTCCTGCTTCTAGACTTTTGGCAGCAGAATTTCATCGAAGGACTTTGGGGTGTTTGTCTAGTGGCATCGCTTCTGCCTTAAGTGGTGTTGGCTTCGGGCCATTAGCTCAATAAATAAGAAAAAAGGTTTTTCATGATCTTAGCATTAGAGCTGACAGGTTCCTGTTGTGTATGTCATTGACGTAGGGGTTTTTTCATGATATAAAGATCTGTTGCTCATTTTTTCAACATTACATGCTACCTCCGTACTTATTGTAATGCGCATGCTTTTCTCCGACAATACACTTGTAAGAGGCACTATTACTGCGCGTAATTGTATTCAAACTACCGAAATACGTATTTATTGATGATGTGTGTGTTTTCTCGACAATGCACTTGCAAGAGGTAGTCTATTACTGCCTGGTAATTATATTCAAACTGCTGAAATGCGTATTTTATTGATAATACACGTGGTTTCTCTGACAATACACTTGCAAGAGAAATCTATTATTGTTGGGTAATTGTTTTCAAACTGTCGAAATACATGTTTTATTGATAATGTGTGTGCTTTCTCTGACAATACACTTGCAAGAGGCAATCTATTACTATCGGGTAATTGTATTCAAACCGTCAAAATATGTATTGTTAGAAAGTCTAACCAAAAACTTAAGCTAATAAGTGGAGAGAGACTAAATGCGGGTAATTATATTCAAACTGCCAAAATATGTATTGTTAAAAGTCTAATCCAAAAGCTTAGATAGAAGGAGATTACATAAATATAAAAAAGTGTACATGACCTATTCACAATCGGTGTAAGGCAACTACTTCAACAACCTCTCTCACGTGTAAGCCGGATTACGAGCGACATATGAAAATTGACTAATGGAGGTGAGCCCACATAAGCGAAAAGGAATAATACTATCTCTAATACTGTGTTAGAAAGTCCAACACAAAAACTAAGTTGATAGGTGAAGAGGATCACATGAATATAAAGAGCATACATGACCCATTCACAACCGATCTAAAGACAATGAAGACAACAATAACTTCAACATGTATGAAATAAAGCAAGAGAACAGACTTGATAGCATGAAGCAAGCTGGTGACATGGATAACAGAGAGCTGTCTCACATTAGAAGCTAAACGGATCCTAAAGCCATGGAAATTTTCAAAGCATGGCTGAGCGCATATAAACATGAGACGTGAGAACTTGAATACGGATCATTACATAGGCTGCAAAGAAATCAAGAAAGATAATTTAGGGAAACTGACTCGAAGTTTAAGCAATGACCCATCAAACTCGTCATCAACCCATCATTCTAGTTGATGGATCCTTTGCAAATTGACATAAGCAAATCCGCTAGAGATCTCTTTTTGGAAAGGTAAAACAATTTTTCGACAGATGTTTAGTATATATGTAGCAGGTGCAACTGGCTCATCGCAACATCCCAACAATTGTAGGACCCGACCACTTCAAAGTTTCAAGGTACTATAGCTTTAGTAACATTTTGCCAAAGACAGAAATTACTCCACGCATCAGAGTACATATACAGCAATGTGAAACCCATGAATAAGTATTTCAGGAGTATAGTCCCTCCTCTCACAGAAAAGATCACTGAATAAGACTGTTAAACTTTACAATATGCTCAAGAGTATCCCCTAAAATAAGCCAACTCTGCTATCTTTATTTCCATGATCCCATTGTCTGATTATCAATCATGAGCTCAGAGATTAATTGGCATCAGTAAGGCCCGAATAAACTTCTTGGTTGCATCCTTCGCAAGCTCAGAGGGGCATCAAGAGTGTTGCTTATTTGGCCAGTAACAACTAAACGAGTATGGCATCATAATATTGCACTTTCTTCTGGTAGCAGGGTGAGGATGTTTCTTCTGGAGAAAACATGTCGCTCTCCACCAAGTGCGTATGCTAGCAACAAAATATTCTTGACCACTTACCGTAGGACTAAAGGAGATCCAGACATACAATTGGTTGCAAGGTGTAACTCAACAACATTAGAGGAAAAAACAAAAGAAAAAAGATGGACATTATAACCAGTTGGAAGAGACAACTGCACACCTCCACGTGAGACAAAGCCAACAGCCTCAGATTCCGTGGACAAATATTGTGTCTGCACACTTCTCCTACCTCCTGTTTGAAACTTCAGCAGTGAAGCAGTGAAATATAACCAATTATGGCACTGCAGGAGGTTGATCCGAGAGTTGATTTCTTTGGCGGAGGGACGTGTCAATCAGAAGCCTGTTGAGAAGTTCAGAGCAGTTGTCAAGACATGTTAGAAAGGGAAGATTATGCTAGTGAGACAAAGTCTGAAGTATATTTCCGACACTAGGACAACAGTCCAGTTTCCACGAGGCAAGATGTGACACAAGTGCAACTGCATTTCTTGCCCATTGGCGAGAGGAGTGAGGGGAGAAAAGGTCCTAATACCTCTTGAGCAAAATGAACTTTTGAGAGAGAATTAAGCTGGTTGCTTTCCATGTTTGCTAATAACTGGATCGCCGTTTGCAGATGAGGAACACTGCAAAAGTTATTACAGAAAACATCAAGTTGACATGCTTCATACTCGAATGGCCTTTATCAACATGCAAAAAGTAAGAAGAAGAGGGATGGCCACAATTGTTTTGCAACCTCAGATTTCAGACTGCCAAAAAGGATGCACAACAGATTGGGCACTATCACTGTACATGTCGCAGTTCTTAAGCATGTCTTTCACAAGGTATTAGTCATTCTTTCTTTTGTTATGCGGAAAAAAGTTAATGCTATATTACATCATTCAGAAAATAATACCAAATATCAAAAGTGTTAACCTTTGTAAACTAGTCTCCAAGTGTGCATCCAGAGATGAAATTACCCGAGGCATCTCTTCCAAGACCTGCACCACAAAATGGAAGGTAATAAAGCCATCAGCACTCTCAATAGAGGAATACCACTCTTGATGAACGAAGACAGATCTATATGCATACTCGCCCAGTATTCCCTATTGTTGCTTTTTTTGCCAGAAGCTTCTTGGGAAGCATCATCAGCTGGGCCTGAGGAATGTGTGGAAAAAGAATTTACAGTGAGTAGCACAAGAAAAACCACACATTGAAATCAGAACCTTGAAACTGACCAGTCAGTTAAAAAACATTTAAGAACCAGATGATTTTCTGAGACAACTTAATTTGAAGAACAACTGATGAAATTCATGAGACAACGGATTTTAATCCTCAGTGAAATTGGTTTTTGCATCATTTAAGTATCATACAAGACATTTCTCTGAAGATTCCAGTCCCAACACAATTTAATTCCATACTTTTGCATTGCTCAAGTCACTAAGGGGCCGTTCATGACTGGACTACAATCAATTCAGGTAACGTTCTTTTGCCAACACTTCAATCGACTTATGCCTTTGGATCGATGAGAAATCCCTGAAAAGGTGATGTCCCTAGAATTTTTTTTTTCCAATGCGATAAAGTTACATAGTGTCTATTTTTTGTTGATAAAGGGGTATTTACATGGGTTTGCCTTGGTATTGTGTTCATGGCAAATCCAAAGAAGGTTTTCCTGTATGCCCATCATAAGATATTTCTAAATCCCAATACACCCATAACAGGGACACATCAGTTTCCTGATCTGAATCGTAAGCAGATAAGCAAAGCTTAAATCCTACATAAAATGACATCTGAGCATCGTTCAGCTATATTTCAGGTACATAGAAAAGAATCGATTCCTACTTTTCTCTTTAATCTTCCTTAGTCCACATCTACTTTCTGTCAGAGAGATTTTACCCAAGAGAACAACATTGGTAGCATTGACCAACCAGCGAAAATGTACGGCATTGCAATCATTTGACCACTGTGAATCTAAACAGCAGATGAAAAGAGACAACTGACTCGGTTCTTGCTACATTCACTGGACAAAGCAAGCTTGTCGTTCATGTATTCGCAAGCAACTGGAGAATCATTCCTGTGTTGCCAGCTTCAAGCTAACACCTTCAGATTCCTTCCCAAAAACTACACAGAGCAAATCCCGAAAACGATCTAATCCCGCCCCTTTATAAGCCCAACCCATGAACTGAATGAAAAGAACAAAAAGGATTTTTACACGATGCTCCAGTCGCAGAATGGTATCGAGGTAAAAAAAAAAAAGAAGCAAACAGTCCTAGCATCTTCATCTACCTCATCTTCAGCTCATAGAACTTGCTGCATCTCTGTACAATCACACTCGGACCGATCCTGTCTCTCAACACAGTTGATTTACCTCTGCATCTACATATGCGAAACGGATTCACGGCTTGCTAGAACCAAACATGATCGAGAGAGAGAGATGAACCTGGGAAGGAGAGGACTGTTGCATGAGGTGGAGGAGATTGGAGGTGGACTGAACAGCTTGCGATATTTGATCGGCTACGATGGCTTTTGCACCCCCTTCTCTGTTGCTGCTTCCTCTTCCACTCGCCGATGAGGTCGCCATTGCTCAATTCCCACCGACCTGCTTCTTCTTCAGTTGAAAGAGAGAGATAAATCGAGACCGGTCCAACCGGGCTGGCTAAGAAGCATTATCAGAAGCCCGACCGATGAAGATGAATGGACCCGTTGGGCCGGTCGGGCAGGCTCCTACGCCCTTTGAGGAAAAAACTACCTAAAATTTTTTGAACTCATTGCATTTTTTCTAATTCAATCTTAAACTTTTTATTATACCAATTGAGTCATAAAGATTTTCATATTTTTTCAATTGAATCATTTTAACTAATTTTGGTTGAATATTGTTGACTAAAGCTAGCCGTCTTACATGTCACGATTGATTTTGACATAGATAATCTTTAATAGGTTTAATTTTTTTTTGTTGATTTTTATTCAAATTTATAGAAGGATCTAAAGGAAAAAATAAATAAACAAACCCAAAAGAAAAAGATAAGATATAGGAACAAGATTAATTGGGACATGAAAGAACTACTATTATATACATTGTGTTTATCAGTAGCAATGATATTGATCGTGATGGGTATACCACGCCACAGGTTGCTACCCATTTTTGACCTCATAAACATGTTTCTTGTTTTTCTGAATTCTAAACAATTTTGATTTATTAGGCTTCAGTTTGATGTGCGAAAAATAATTTTTTTAAAAAAATAATGGCTTGTATTGCTTGAAATAATTATTCAATGAAATTTTTTTTCTTTTTGTGACTAATGAATTTCTTTTTGTTTATTTATTTTTTACGAAATAAATGAAAGCTTTATTGCGTAAAAAGAACTACCTTCGATGTAAAGGCGGTGGAAGACATTTACATTGATAGATTCTCGAGCACAGCGTTGAGTTCTGCAGATAAGAGCTTGGTAGCGTAATTGTTCATTTGTTATTGATCCGTACATTTTAAAGCAAGTAAATACAGTCCCTTGTAACTCTTCTTCATTAAATGGTGCAAAGCATGAGTTTCTTTTGCTCACCACATAACTCCTTCTGAGATTCTCTCTGAATGAATAGACCTTCACGACGGATGAAGCCTATATAAGGAGCCAAAATCCCCAGCTCATGAAGCACCCACGAACAGATCTCCAAGCAAGAGCAGAACAAATTAGCCACGAGTTTCAGCAAAAGCAGAAAAAAATTAACTTGGCTAACATGGTTTCCGCACTACGGACGTTGTTGCTTCTGACCTCCACAGTGGCCGCTATGGCCATTACGCCTGCTCCATCTCCGGCCGCAGGCTTGGACATTGCTGGTAAAAAGTTCATGAACTTTGGGGTCCGATGCAATGTTGGAGGGTCATCGAAGGCATAGAGGGGTGTACCGAGCAGCTGCTGGAGTCGCTGGTACAGAGGAACGTCAAGTTCTTGCCCAGCTGCTGCAAGGCCATCATCGGCCTCCCCGTGAACTGCCTCGGGTGGATCTTCCCCTTGCCCGTATTTGGTATCTCATTTGGCGACGAGGTCAACGAGTTCTGCCACAATTTACTCAGAGGAAGGTCTTCCACTGCTTCCTAGTTTTTTGGCAGCAGAAGTTGATCAAGGACTTTTGGGGCGTTTTGTCTAGTGGCATCGCTTCTACCTTTCCAGCAGTGTTGGTCCTGGGCCAGTAGTTGAATAAATAAGCAAAAAGGTTTTTCGTGATCTTAGCATAAGGGATGACAGGTTCCTGTTGTGTTATTTCATTGATGTAGGGGGTTTTCATGATATAAGGATCTGTTGCTCGTTTTTTTGACATTACATGCTACTTCCGTACATTTTTTGGTGATGCGCGTGCTTTCTCTGACAATACACTTGCAAGAGCAGCCGTCTGTTACCACCAGGTAATTGTATTCAAGCTGCTGAAATATGCATGAAATAGAGCAAGAGAACAGACTTGATAGCATGAAGCAAGCTGATCGACATGGATGACAGAGAGCTGTCTCACATTAGAAGCTAAACGGATCTCAAAGCCATGGAAATCTTCAAAGCATGGTGAGCCCATGTAAACATGAGATGTTGAGAACTTGAATCCGGATCAGTACATAGGCTGCAAAGAAATCAAGAAAGATAATTCAGGGAAACTGACTCGAAGTTTAAGCAGTGAGCCGTCAAACTTGTCATCAACCCATCATTCTAGTTGATGGATCCTTTGCAAATTGACATAAGCAAATCCCCTAGAGATCTCTTTTTTGAAAGGTAAAACAACTTTTTGACAGATGTTTAGTATATATGTAGCAGGTGCAACAGGCTCATTGCAACATCCTGATAACTGTAGTACCCGGCCACTTCAAAGTTTCAAGGTTCTGCAGCTTTACTAACATTTTGCCAAATACACAAATTACTCCGCACAGCAGAGTAGATATAAAACCATGTGAAACCCATGAATAATATTTCAGGGGTATAGTTCCTCCCTCACAGAAAAGATCACTGAATGTTAAACTTTGCAATATCCTCAAAAGTTATCGCCTAAAATAAGCCAAAGTTACTTTTCACTGGACAGTGGTATCTTAATTTCCATGATCCCATTGTGCGATTATCAATCATGAGCTCAGAGATTGATTGGCATCAGTAAGGCCCGAATAACCTTCTTGGTTGCATCCTTCACAAGCTCAGAGGCGCATCAAGAGTGTTGCTCATTTGGCCAGTAACGACTAAACGAGTATGGCATCATAATATTGCACTTTCTTCCGGTAGTAGGGCGAAGATGTTTCTTCTGGAGAAAACATGTCGCTCTCCACCGAGTATGTATGCTAGCGACAAAATATTCTTGACAACTTAACATAGGACTAAAGGAGATCCAGACATACAATTAGTTGCATGGAACAGCACAACATCAGGGGGGAAAAAAACCAGTTGGAAGAGGTAACTCCACACCTTCACGTGAGACAAAGCCCAACAGCCTCAGCTTCTGTGGACAAAAATTGTGTCTGCACACTTCTCCTACCTCCTGTTTGAAACTTCAGCAGTGAAGCAGTGAAATATAACCAATTATGGCACTGCAGGAGGTTGATCCGAGAGTTGATTTCTTTGCAGAGGGATGTGTCAATCAGAAGCCTGTTGAGAAGTTCAGAGCAGTTGTCAAGACATGTTAAAAGAGAAGATTATGCTACTGAGACAAAGTCTGAAGTATGCTTCCAACACTAGGACAACAGTCCAGTTTCCACAAGGCAAGGCATGTGACACAAGAGCAACTGCATTTCTTGCCCGTCAGGGAGAGTGAGGGGAGGAAAGGTCCTAATACCTCTCAAGCAAAATGAACTTTTGAGAGAGAATTAAGCTGGTTGCTTTCCATGTTTGCTAGTAACTGGATCGCCGTTTGCAGATGAGGAGCACTGCAAAAGTTATTACAGAAAACATCAAGTTGATATGGTTCATACAATAATACTCGACTGGCCTTTGTCAACATGCAAAAAGTAAGAAGAAGAGAGATGGCCACAATTGTTTTGCAGCCTCAGATTTCAGATTCCCAAAAAAAAAAATTGTACAACTGATTGGACACAATCACCGTACATATAGCAGTTCTTAAGCACATCTTTCACAAGGTATTAGTCATTTTTCTTTTCTTTCTTTTTTTCCGTTATGAAGAAAAAAGTTAATGCTACATCACATCATT
>JAGVVM010010722.1:0-13563 GCA_019149425.1 Psidium friedrichsthalianum
TCTACATTAGTAATCCCCCTCTTACACCTCCTTCCAACCACGTGTCGTTCTCGCCTCCATTTGGGTCATTTAGTTTATGCCAACCTAGATAATACGTTATTAAACACTAAGAGTATGTAATTACACTTTATTCTTACGTTTATGGATTGAGCTACATAAGACTACTTAGTAATAGTATTGTATAGTGAACTGCTGATACAAGTTAATCATTAAACTAACCACGATGGATAATTAGTATCTAATACGTCACGCATATTCATGCCACGAGTAGCATATACTTCCATTCAAGTGAAGAAGAGGAAGAACAAAGTAATCACCCTAGCCCAAAAAACCCCAAGACTAAACTCAACAAGAAAACTTAAAAATAAAAAGCAAATATGTAATAAAACAACCCTTGACAATGGTCATACTTTATTCTTCCGTTATAATAACACTCCAGATACAATTACTCCGAACGGAACATCCCGATTCTCATTGCTTCGTCTCTCCACCACATTTTATTCCTTTTTTGAGTGATAATCCGTTTGGGTAGTATTGACACAGGCTTTATTTTACATTTTGATATTTCCATGGGTAAGAGTTCCTTTTTTTGGATTAGGATCTTCTACTTTTCTCATGAGAAGGTGGCAGTGCAGATTATATTAGTTATGGGGGAATATCTAAGATTACGACTATCACGGCCTAGCGAACTGAGGCAGGAGAGAAAGGGCCAAAATCTAATAAAGGAGTACAAGTATGTATTATGTTTGCCTCTTTTGTTTTGATAAGATGAATTCCAATTGCGCTACGATACAGGATGTGACCAACACTCCATGCAACCGGACAATCTGCCTTACATACAACTTCTCCAAAGTGGAGTCCTTTCGCACTGTGATGAAGTGAGCAGATTTAGTTAATCTATCGACTATCACCCAAATCGAGTCATTTGCTCTTTGATTCCTCGGTAGTCCTGTCACAAAATCCATAGTGACATGTTCCCATTTCCACTCTAGGATCTCCAACGGTTGCAGTAGTCCTCCAGGTTTGCAATGTTGTGCCTTCACTTATTGACACGTCAGGCACTTGGCTACGTGTTTGGCCACATCTACCTTCATTCCATTCCACCAGTAGTGCTATCGTAGATTCTAGTACATCTTCGTACTTCCAGGGTGAATGCTATAATTGCTCCTGTGAGCCTTTGACAGAATCCTATCGTTTAGCTCTTCGTCGTTCAGCACACATAAATGTCCTTTGAATTTCAATACTCCATCTTCGGTTACTTGAAATTCAGGCTTCCTCTTATCCGCGTCTGCAGACACAATCTTCTGGATATCAGGGTCTGTAGGCTGTAATTCCTTAATCCTCAATTGAATCTCTGGTTCGACTCACAATGTAGCCATTAGGCTCGAGAGGTTTTCTACCTCAATCTTAAACTCTAAGTCCCTTATTCCTTCTAGTAGCTTCTATTCCTTAACCATCGGGTGCGCGATGCTTTTCCAGGATGGTATAAAATGTCACAATCGTAGTCCTTTAGAAGCTCTATCCAACGACGCTGCCTCATATTCAACTCCTTCTGCAAAAACAAATATTTTAAACTCTGGTGATCCGTATAAATTTGAAATTTCTCCCCACCAAATAGTGCCTCCATATCTTCAACGCGAACACTATCGCAGCTAACTCCAGGTCATGCATCGGGTAATTCATCTCGTGCAGCCTTAACTGTCAAGATGCATACGCTACCACTCGTCTATGCTGCATCAAGACACATCCCAATCCTCTTAGTGACGCATCACTATAAATCTCAAATCCTCCAGGTCTTGATGGGGTTGTCAATACTGGTGCGGTAGTCAATCTATTCTTCAGCTCCAAGAAACTCTCTTTGCACTTTGCGGTCCATTCAAACTTCGACTCTTTCTTCAGCAAACGAGTCAATGGGGCGGCTATCGCGGAGAACCTTTCCACGAAGCACCTGTAATATCCAGCCAATCCAAGGAAACTTCGTACTTCAGTCACGGTCGTAGGCCTCGGCCACTTCTCCACGACTTCAATCTTCGTGGGGTCTACGGATATTCTTTCTCCAGATACTATGTGTCCAAGGAATGCCACTCTATTCAGCTAGAACTCGCATTTACTAAACTTAGTGTATAGCGAGTATTCTCTCAGAGTCCTTAGAACAGTCTCCAGATATCACTCATGGTCCTCAGAGCTCTTCGAATACACTAAAATGTCGTCGATGAAGACAATCACAAACTGGTCCAGAAATTCTTTAAACACTCGATTCATCATATCCATAAATGCGGCTAGGGCATTCGTTAATCCAAACGGCATGACTGTGAACTCGTAATGCCCGTATTTGGTCCTGAAAGCTGTCTTTGGAACGTCCTCCTTCTTGATCCTCAATTGATGATAGCCTGTCCTTAGGTCTATCTTGGAAAACACCGACGCTCCTTGAAGCTGATCAAATAGATCATCGATCCTTGGTAGAGGGTACTTGTTCTTAATCGTCACCTGATTTAGCTGTCTATAGTCGATACACAATCTCAGTGATCCATCTTTCTTTTTAACAAACAGCATCGGAGCTCCCCATGGTGAAGTACTGGAGCGGATAAATCCTTTATCCAACAGCTCTTGCATTTATACCTTCAACTCCTTTAACTGCGACAATGACATCCTATACAGTGCTTTTGAGATAGGCTCAGTTCCAGGTGTCAACTCAATTACAAACTCCACCTCACGCTCTGGTGGCAAGCCAGGCAATTCTTGAGGGAAAACATCCGGGAAGTCCCTCACTACAGACACATCCTCCAATCTCACCTCTTGAGCAGACGAGTTTGTCACTGATGCCAAAAATCCCTGACAACCTTCGTCCATCAGCCTAGTCGCTTCCAGCGACGAAATCCAAGGAATTGAGGTTCCTCCTCGATTTCCCATAAATTCATATCCAGGACCGCCCACTGGATTAAGTCGAATTACACTCCTACTACAGTCAATGACTACCCCATGTCTAACTAGCCAATCCATGCCAACGATCACGTCAAAATCAAACATGGGTAAGACAGCCAAGTTAATTTCTTCCTCTCTGTCACCCAAGGCTATCTTACACCCCTTACATCCTAACATGATGATTACTCTATCTTTAATGGGGTAGCTACATGCAAGATGACATCCAAAGGTCTAACATCTAACCTAGACAACTCAACAAATTGTGCAGATACGAAGGAATGTGAAGCGCTAGGATCAAACAACGCATACGCAGTGTGACCATAGAGAGAGACAATACCTGTGATCACCCCCAGCGCGTTCTTAGCCTCCTTGCGCGCCACTGCGTAAACCCTTCCTTGAGCGGGTGGATGGTTCAGGTTTCCTTCAGGGGCGGCTACGGTTGGAGGTTGCTGCTACTGAAATTGCGGCCTCATGCCCCTCCTTGGACAATTCCTCAGTTGATGCCCCAACTGCCCACAGCCAAAACATCCTCCTGTCTGCTTCGGGCAGGGATTGGTCCCATGCCTTCTGCTGTAGTCGCGACAATTTTGTCCCACTGAGAATGATGGTTTTCCTAGGGTCCTCCTAGTTGGTGGGACAAACCTCTGGTTATCTCGTATTGGCCTCTTGCCGAAATTTCTATGGTTTCTTCCTAGCATGAACTGCGATCCAGATGCGGTAGCCTTCTCTAATAAGTCTCGCTCGATTGCTAGGGCTCTCTCATACATCTCATTGTAGTCACTCAGTCCAGTAGCGATCAGCATGCTCTTCAACTCTAGCCTCAGTCCTTCACGAAACCTCCTCGCTTGTTCCATGGGTTCTCTATCAACCTTCGCGCGAACTTGGACAGCCTCGCAAACTCGCCCTCATACTGGTCCACAGTCATCTGCCCTTGGCGAAGCCGTATAAACTCCTCTATTTTCCTTTCTTGTGTAACCTCAGAAAAGTACTTCCTATTGAATGCTGCACAGAATGCTGTCCAATTCGGTCCTACTCCTTCTGGGAAGACTCGTCCTCAGGTGGCTTTCTACCAATCGTCAGCCGTACTTTGGAGTTGATAGGTCGCCAGTGAGACCTTCTCTTCCTCAGTACATCCTAGCACGGCAAATGCTTTCTCCAGCTGCTCAATCCAAAGGGCGGCTGCTTCGGGCCCTCCACTTCCGTCAAACTTGGACGGTTGCAGCTTCAAAATTGCTCCACAATATGATGGGTCTGACGCCCTCCATTACCTTGCCCATTGCCTCCATTGGCTCCATTCGCAGCGGCCAAGGTGGCCTCAGCTGCTTGGGCTACAATAGCAGCTCTTTCTGCAACCTGCCTACCCATCAAATTACTGACTTCAGTCAAGACCCTCATCATTTCTTCGATCCTAGGGTCTCCTTCAGGTGCTGGAGCTCGCGAACTCGACGCGGCTGCGCTCGGTCTTCTGCCCCTATTGCTCATCCTTCTAGAACTTTCTCACACCTAAACCTAATATCATTCCTTTTAGGAATCATAAAGATAAACTACTATTCAAGCTTTCGCCTGCCATCGCCTCTACTGACATGAATATGCATGTAAAGTTCGCTACAGCTTTTTAATGCAATTGGACTCGGTAGACACCTAAACTCAACCCTGTCAATGTATAACTTAGGTCACTCTGTCCGCCTTACTCACCTAGAAACCTGCTAGGAGTCGCTCCTTGATCAGGTCTCTGCCCCGGCGACCACTCCCTACCCTTATCAGTCTCGGAGCGAACAGTTGTCCCAAGTTATCCACCTCCAAAGAGAGCCTCATTCCACATGTCCCATACCATACTTCCTTACATTTTGTAGGTATCCCGTCAGACCCGTCCCATACCAGGCTGACGGTTACCCAGTCCAATAAAACATGGGGTGATCATGCATGCACTTTCTCAAATCAAATCCATATTTTTAAATCGATTTCGTTTCTAAACAACTTTGCTTTTAATGTGGAAACCCATGTAATGCATGATGGTCTAGCAGCACGCGACAGCCGACTAAGCGCACAAACACAATAAAAAATCCACAATTCAATGTTCAACAACCAGCACTCAACAGCCAGCAATCCAGAATACTTCTAATAGAGTTAGGCTCAAGAACCTTACCTCAGGTCCTGACGCATCTGCAGTTTAGTCCATAAACAACATAGTCTAAGGCTATTCCAGACTAACAATCCAACCCAGCAAACACATGCGCCAATCAATTCATACAATCTACCTTGCCTAATCTTAGGCCTAGGGTCTATCTATCTAATTACCCCAAAATCATCAGCCTTATCACTCCAAATTCTCGAACGGTCTCGTATCGAGCTGACCTAACTCTGATACCACTCGAGCCGGGGCGTCACGACCCGAACTCTACGGGCTCGCAACATCCCGCCATCTCTGTCTGCGTCCGCCTGGCCCACTATCAGAGACAGCCTAGGAAAAGTTCATCACGGCCATACGATGCTTCTAAAACAAACGTGAACCTGCGGAAGCTAATCTCCAACCCATACATGCATACATACGATAATGGGGTAGAAGAGGGTCAAGGAGAGCAGTCAACAATAACAGTCAAACATAACTCATATATTCATAACCAGAGCGTTAGGTATAGACCATCAAAGAGGGTATCAAAATATAACTCCAAAAACCCACGCTCGGTCAGACCACTCAACCTAGGGTTTATCATCTAGTCCTTGTTGATCTCGCTCCAATCTGACTACCAGGGAAGCTCCTATGGGTCCTCCTCATACTTTGGAGAGGACGGCTCGGTGTCCATCGGGTCGCCCTCGGCATGGCCATCGATCTCCATCCGTCCTAGTGACGGCAGCTACTCCAACGGCTTAGGGTCGAGTAACTCTCCTCCATAGGTAGAGGGGCGAAGCAGTATAGGGTCATCCTCCTCTGCCATCGGGACGTCAAAAGCTCGTACGAGTCCCTCAAAGGCTTGATCTCTCTCTACCATCCACGCCTCATACCTATGTGGGATAAAAAGAGAACTATCTTGGTCTACCCATATGGTGGTCAGATGTCTAATCCAAAGTGTACTATCCTCCTCGACGTAGTGGCTAATCTCGGTCTCTACCTCCACTGGAAGTCCAAAAAGTACCGAGGGTACATCCATCACTGCGATCGGGGATCTGAAATGTTGGCAACCGACACTAGTGAGTTAAAGACTCAATAAGCTCACCACTAATCCTAGCGCAGGATAAAATATACTAGTCAGCTCGGCGCTAACCTGTAGTCTAGGGCTAGCTATTACTCACTACTAAGGCTCTCTCGAAACGATAGCACAAACAGTTGGTGGGGTCATAGACCAGTCTACCAGTAATCACATGACAACAGGAAAATAGTTCACATGCAGGGGTGAATGAACAAGCATGTCAATATCTCGAATTCGATACACGACACGGAATGCACAATGACAAATTACATGCGACCATGAAAGGTCTGGCCCGCGTCTCACATGCTTCAGGCTCGTGTCCCAATCCGTGTGTGGTATGCCTCAGGTTGACATGTTTATCTCTCCAGCTACCCCGTACCTCGCACCTTAGGGCGCACCGTGCCTCTACCAGGTACATTAGGTCCGCACGCTTATCGCTCTACATCACAAACGCCTCGCACCTTACAGGGCCGTCCTCCCCTTGTCGCTCCACACATCAGTACATGTCATGCTCATGCTCAATCTATGTCTAGGCACATCACACATGCCACGGTGCGCGTATTACGCACTCTCAGCCAGTAAACCAATGTATGTGCGTATCGTGACATGTCAACATGAATTATAATAATTCATTTCACATACACAGTGTGTACCCATCGAGCGTACATTTCCCGTCGTGCCAATTTCATTTTGGAAATCTCAAACCCATACTCTGGCCCGCTTAATAGGACTTAATTCACCTGAGCCCAACTCGGTCCATGGCCCATTTTCATAACTTAGGCCCATAAGGTTTCCTCCTAATCCATCCCAATTAGTCCACTAAGTCCCTTCAAGCAAGCCCATTCCCCAAATTTTGTTCAAACCTTGCCTGAAGTTTAATTAGGCCCACTAGCCCATTTCAGGTCCAATTCAAATTTCGGCCCGTCATTCGCTCTTGGGTCCATCAAATTCCTTTTTAGACTCAATTGATACCAGCCCAATAGGTCCTAGAGGCTCTTGCCTATGTCCAATACCAATACAAGCTCAACCTAAGCACATTAATCTTAATTAGGCCCAATTCAAATTTCGGCCCAACGCTACACTTGGGCCCTCGATTTCTTGCTTAAAACACGCCCCAAGCTAGCCCATTAAACCCTATAGACCACGTCCAAGCCCCTTGCCATAAGAATCATCTTGGCCCATTAAGCCCAACTAGCCTAATTTAGCCCAAATAACCTATCTAACCCATCTAGCACCCTCACCACTCACTGTCACGCTCAAGACTCACGTTCATAGCCCACACGAGTCTCACACACGTCTACAAATAGGTTTTTACGCCCACGAGTCGGCTCGTTCTACCTCGCGCCCAAATCGGCTTAAACCGCTCTAATCGATTCGCGCGGATTCTAGTCCATTTACGCATACCAAGCGATCAAATGACGAAACCAACCATACATACAATATTCCTAAACTAAGATTAGGGGTTTCGCTTACCTAGAATGAAGCTTGACCGGCGACGGCAACGGTGGAGCTCATGGCGGCCGAGAAGGCTCACGGCCAAGGGAGGAAGAGGACGAAGGCAAGGGCTGGTCCGGTGGGCTCGAGGGTCTTCAAAGGCCTAAAAATGATGGCTTTGCATGTTAGAGAGGGTGAGGGACCGAGTGAAACAAGCCCACACGACCGAGACTTCGCCGGAAAAAAAATGACGGTCGAAGGGAAAGGAGAAGATAGGGCCGGTCGGGGTTCAATCCAGGCCTCTTGGGCCACGAAAATGAGAACAGAAGAGACCAAGAGACTTACCAAGGTGATGGGGATGACCAGCGGTGGCCGATGGTGGCACAAGGGGGCAACGACAGTGGCGGCTTGGGCGGCGGACAAAACTGACCGAGAGAGGGAGAGGGATTAAGGTCTGGTCGGAGTTCAAAGTGGCATCCAAGGTCACGAAAACAAGTAAGGAGAGGGGCAAGGGGACTTACCGAGATGATGGCGAGGTGATGGATAGGCGATGGCAACGTGGGGAGGGGACGAGAGGGGCGGCGGCTATGGGCGGAACCGAGAGAGGAAGGAGAGGAGGGAAGAAGGTGATGGTGGTCGGCCGAAAATGAGAGGGAGAGGGAAGAGAGAGAGAGTCAAGAGATTATAATGTACATAGGGACAAAATTTGAAATGAAGGAAGTGGGGTTGGTAGGATTAGTTAGTGGGGTTTTCATTAATTGACATAACCTTTGATGGATTTATTGATCTTCTTGGAAATTGTGTGATTTGACCCTTGATTGATTGATTTGAAATGATTTATGGATGTGACAACTGATGTGACCTCGCCTCGGGATGCGTGCCAAATGCACCGATCGGGTCCCAAGCGCGAACGAATTTTAGACTAAATTTGACACTGCACTAACGTGTCTTTTCTAAAATAATTCTCATTATCCTAATTCTAAGGACTGAGCATTGACCGGGGCATTTCGGTAATTTTTCACCTCACGTCTTGCTTCGCGACATTCACCGGTTGTCTGCCCAACTGGCGACTCTTCTGCGACTAAATCCAAATTCTCCATTGTAACCATTACAAAAATTCGGCTATCGAAGATCGGAATTCATTTCGTGGCCAAATCCATTAAATAATGACTCTGTCGAAATCTCAGACCAACGGGCGGCTGTTTAGGAAAATTTCCTAGGTAGCCATTCCCCTTCGGTTAGTCGTCTCGGAGTAGCTAATTCTGAGCAAGTATCAATCAGAGCGCATTTATGAAATATATCCATTCTATACTGAATTCTCGTTATTTGGGTCGAATTTTCAGATTGTCACATATGCGGGACCAGGAGAGGACAACCATGATCTACCCATATAGTGGTCAGGTGTCTGATCCAGACGGTACCATCCTCCTCGACGTAGTGGCTTATCTCGGTCTCTACCTCCACTAGGAGTCCAAAAAGTGTTAGTGGTACATCCATCACTGCAGTCGGGATCTGAAAGGATTGACAACCAGCGCCAGTGAGTCGTAGACTCAATAAGCTCACCACTAATCCTAGCGTAGGATAAAGTATGCTAGTCGGTTTGGCCCTAACCTGTAGTCTAGGGCTAGCTAATACTCCCTACCAAGGCTCTCTCGAAATGACGGCATAAGCAAATCACAGGGGCGCAGGCCATAAGCAAATCACAGGGGCGCAGGCCCCTCTACCAATAATCGCATATAGACAGGCAGATACTCACATGTAGGAATGAACTGCATGTCAACCTCATGTTCATGCACGACTTGATTGCACAATGGCAAGTTACATGCGACTGGGTCCAGCCAAGGGGGCGTCTCATACAATTCAGGCTCGTGCCCAACCCGCGTGTGGTACGCCTCGGTGTTGACACACTTATCTCTCTAGTTACGTCGTGCCTCGCACATCAGGGCGCACCGTGCCTCTACCGATACGTTCGGATCCCGCACGCTTATCGCTCCTTTTCCATGCGCCTAGCGCCTTACAGGGCCATTCTCCCCTTGTCACTCCACACAACAGTACGTGTCATGCTCATGCTCAATCGATGCCAAAGCACGTCATATATGCCACAGTACCCAATCAGGCGTTTTCATTACAGTAAATCAACGAGTATACAAGGCATCGCATGCCACAATACTTGAGGATAAAACACGATATCTCAACTCGGAAGATGTAAGTCCCCCTCGAGCGAACATTACCACATACCGGTTTAATCATAATTCCCCCTAAAGCTAAACTCTGGCCCACCAATCACCTTTGATCCACTAACTTCAATCGGATTCCAACGTGCCAATCTTAACATCCCATAGACCACATATGGCATTTTCCTAATTCAAGGCCCCCTCATCTTACTTATTTCTTAATTAAGTTCATTGGGCCCGACTAGCCCATTTCAGCCCAACTCAAGTTGCGGCCCATGATTCACATTTAGGCCTATCGAATACTCATTTAGACTCAATCTAAACCAGCCTAATAGGCCCTGGTGATTGCGCCTAAGCCCCTTACCTTGAAAGCCCATCTTGAGTCCATTAAGCCTATTTATGCCTAGATCATTTATGGCCCGTTATCCCACTTGGCCCCTCTAATTTCTTACTTAAAATTTACTCCAAATCAGCCCATTAAGCCTTAGTATACACGCCCAAGCCCATTGACTAGAAATCGTCCTAGGCCCATTAAGCCTACTAGACCAATTAAGCCCGAACAAGCTAACTAGCCCATTAACCACTCTTGCCCTCTCATCCATGGCCCAATCACACATCCACAGCCCACATACATGACCCTCAAGCCCATTTTCGGACCTCCATTGTCACGAAACAGCCCGCTCATCCTTATACCACAAATCGTCTAAATCGTTTTAACGATTTTCACGCTTTCTAATTCATATGCATGCCATAACCAATCTACCATCTAATCAACATCACATACTATATTCCTAGGTCAAGATTAGTAGTTTGCTTACCTGATGGAGCTTGAATGAAGACGAAGACGGCGAAACTCCGGGGGGCCATTTGGGTTCTCGGTCAACGGAGGAGGAGCGGCGAAGTGGGGGGCTGTTCCAGCGGCTTTAAGAGACTCCAAGAGCCTAAATGAGGTGATTTCAAGTGTTAGAAGGCTGAGGACCAAGTGGGACAAGCCCACATGGCCGAGACTTCGCCGAAGTAAAATGACGGTCGGAAGGAACGGAGAAGATGGAGCTGGTCGGGGTTCACTTCAGGCCTCTTGGGCCACAAAATGAGAAGAACGAGAGGCCGAGGGACTTACTAAGATGATGGGGATGAGTGGTGGTGGTCGACGACGGCATGGAGGCAGCGACGTTGGGCGTGGCCGGGGACGAAGAAAAAAGGAGAGAGGCCGAGAGGAAGAGAGAAGAGAGGGATTTTCGGAGAGGGAGTGAGGAGAGGGGGGCCAATAGAGGAGGGTGAGGAGAGAGAGGATGTATAGAGATATATGTAGCCAAAATTCAAAAATAAGGATAGTGGGGTTAGGTAATGGGGTTTTGTGATTGAAAGATGTACTTTTGATTGATTCTTGAATGACTTGATGGTACTTGACTTGACTTTGATTGATTGACTTGACATGATTGATTTGATGTGACAACTGATGGGACATTGCCTCGGGATGCATGCCTAGATACACTGATCGACCCCGAGCGCGAACGATTTTCAGACTGAAATTAGTACTACATTAACGTGCCCATTCTAAAATATTCTAATTATTCTAATTCTAATGACTGAGCATTGACCGAGGGCATTTCAGTAATTTTTCAACCTCACGTCTTGCTCGCGACGTTCACCGGCTATCTGCCCACTGGCGACGCTTCTGAACTAATCCAATCTCCATCACAACCATCATAAAAATTTGATTGTCAAGATCGGAATTCAATTGTGGCCAATGGCAAATCCATTAAATAAACAACCTCTGTCGAAATCTCAGACCAAGGGGCGGCTGTTTAGGAATATTCCTAGGTAGCCATTCCCTTTCGGTAGTCGTCCAAAGTAGCTAATCTGAGTGAGGATCGATCAGAGCGCATTTATGAAACATTTTCCCATTCTATATTGAATTCCCGATAATTGGTCGAATTTTTATACTGTCACACTTAATGTCTAACTTCACACGACGTCCCGAAGCTGACTGGCAAATCTGACGATCTAACTGCAACTGATCCAAATCTCCACTGGAACACTTGTGAAAACTCGATTGTCCAAGATCGAATTCGTTTCGCGGCCACATCCAATTGATATCCACTTTAGTAAATACTCAAGCTAGCGGGTCGGCTTTTAAGAGCTATGCGTATCAACCTATAATTAGGTCCACGTACTTAAATTTCCTAGGCAGCATTCTCCTTCTGGCTAGCCATCTCAGAGTGATCAGTCTGAGCGAGATTTAGCTAGAGTGTACCGTTGGAATAAATCCGTTCAATATCGCAAATTCTGAAAATGGGTCGAATTTCATAATGTCACAATTTTTTTTTTAGAATCAACTTTTTTTTATTTCTTGTTTATGCTACCAAACTATGCATGAGAATAGAATCAGAATTAGAAATAGAATAATTTACGTTACCAAACCAGTTTATCATTCTTTTTAGTTTTTGGACCATAATTAGATAATCAGAATTGCTACCATGCGGATCCGAAACTTCTAGAAAACGAAAACTAACTATCCATTGACATCGACCAGACACGTCGGGATAAAGAGAGTGGGAAGCACGGCTGTGCTAGCTGCTAGGATTGAAATGAATGACCGGAACAGAATTTTCATTTGACCTATTAGGTGGATAAGATAGTGCTTGAATGGGATTAACAAAGTCGTTGAATGTGGGGAGGCAACTTAACGAGTTAAACTAGTATTTTAGTTCAGCCGTGATTTCCAACGTGGGCCCTATTTGAAACTAAACGAGTAATTGTAGTTAGTTCAGCTGTGATTTCCAACGTGGGCAGTATTTGAAACCCTAATGATTTATTACGTAACTACATTTATCAATTGATAACAAATTGGATAGATAAGAAATATAAAGTGCCGTAGAGTTTGGATATCCCGTGTTATAAAAATACACTCGAGAAAGCCACATTCGGATGCACTTTCGACATTTCGAGTTATAGATCCTGAAGAGTAGATATGGATGAGATTCTTGCAATGTACCAAACCTAATCAGAATTATAGTACCAAGGAAGGTTTTGACAGAACATTCCTAAATCAAAACACTTAATGTTTTGCTCACATGTGCAAGACAAGTTCTATCGTAGTCCATCTCAGTGCATAATTCTATGAAGTCATGAAAACCCACCAACTTTTCCAGTAAAATGAATGATCATAGGAGATTGAGACTTGAATGGAAAATAAAAAATGATCGACAAGGAGCCACAACTGAGCCATGGATTGTAACGCAAGATCATGTACAGGAAACTGGCATCAGAACTTGCATTTTCTTGACTTACAAACATGCAACACAAAGCTCAACCCACTCCAAATAAAAAGGCGAAAGTTAAAGACAGGAAAAAGAAGAAAACTCAGCAGCTAGAAGAGATTAATGTTCAAAACATTGAAAACTGTGACAGAAGTTAGATTTGCAGGGTTATTTGCGACATAGACATGACTGTGTCCAAACTCCACATCTCAAAATGCCTGGTATTGATCTGTTGCTCTAAGACCTCGGCTCCTCCTCTGCCGGTTGCTCATTCTCCCCAACATCTCCTCCAATGACTTGCCTTCGACCGGGCACCAAGAACGTAAACAGGAGACCCAGGAAGTTGACTACTCCAATAGATGAGCGAGTTCCGGACCCCGATGCCGCAGGGTAGCCAGCGTGTCTGCCTTGGCTGGTCCTGGTTCTGTGCCAAGTACAGGAATCCGAACGCGCCGATGATCGCCCCAAGCTTCCCCGCCGCTGCAGATATCCCTATGGCAGGTCGAGCGTAACTGGCAGGGAAGATCTCAGCTGGGACCACGAAAGGTGGTGGTGGGCGTTGGCCCATAAATTGCGAAGAGG
>JAGVVM010010723.1:0-21473 GCA_019149425.1 Psidium friedrichsthalianum
CCTAATACATCCAACCATAATTACCCATTTTCCATGTAAATCATATACACAGCTCTCTAGGTCAAACCATGCATAATCCATTCCTAAACCAAATTGAGTGTGGCTACCTAATGGGCCGAAGATAAAACACACGAATGGGGAACGACGAACGGCCGAAGTTTGGCTCACGGCCGGAGGGAAGGGCGGCTTGTTCCGGCGTCCACCGTGAGGCTTCCAAGACCTAAATAAGTTTAGTTTTAATATTTAAAGATGTTGAGGGGAGTGGGTGGAGCAACTTGGGGTAGGCCCAAAGGCCCATGGTAGCAACCGACGACGACAAGAACAGGATGGAGTCGGTACGGGTCGGGCCTTTCGGGTTTCATCATGCCATGAAAATGAAGGGGATGAAGCTGTAGAAGACTTACCAAGGTGAGTGGAGAAGATGGGTTGCCGACGGTGGCGGAGCAACGGCGACGAGTGACGGCTCGGCAGAGCTAGGCGCAACAAGGAAGAGGAAAAGGAGGTCAAGGTCTGTCCAGGTTCTGTGACAGTCTGAAAATTCGACTCAATTATCGGAATTTCGAATGAATGGATATATTTCATAAATGCGCTCTGGTTGATCCTCACTCAAAGTTTGGCCACTTTGAGACGTCTAACCCAAAGGGATGGCTACCTGGGAAATTTTTCCCAAGCAGCCGCCTCTTGTCTGAGATTTCGACAGAGTCGGTATTTAATGAAATTAACCACAAATGAAATCCGACACTGGACAATCGAATTAGTAAGATAAACCAATGGGAAATGGATTTAGTTTCAGAAACGTCCGCCCGAAGGGCAGACAGCCGTGCACAGTCGAGAAGCAAGACGTTGAATGGAAAATTACCGAAATGATGCCCCCGGTAAGGCTCAGTCCTTTAAATTAGATAATTATGATTTTTTGAGAGCGAATACATAGATCGAAACCATTCCAGACCGAAATTCGTTTCGCTCAAGCTCGAGGACCAAGTCGGTGCATTTGGCACGCGAAACAGAGGTTTCCAAATCAGATGTCACATCAATCAATAATCATCGTTGCACAATTTCCAAGGGAAATCAATCCATCTTGTCAAAGTACCATAATCACATCAGGTCACTTATTCACTACCGAAAACCCACTATTATACCATTTTCTCTTTTTTTTTATATTTGGTATAATCTTGCTCCTCTCATCTCCTCCTTCATAATTTCCGATTCGACCGAACTCTCCTCCCTCTCTTCTTCTTCTTCTTCTTTATTTTCTTCTTCTCTTCCTCTTTCTTCCTTCGTTCCGCCGTGAGCACCTCACCCCGCCCGAGCCGCCCCCCCCCACAGTACGTCCCGTACGTCGTTGGAATGCGGAAGGGCCCTCCATCGCCACCGCCATCAACTGTCTTCTCCCTTGGTAATTCCTTTAGCCCCTTGCCTTCCCTCTTTTCGTGGCCCATGGGGAGCCCCCTTGACGCCAACTAAAGACGACCATCTCAACTCTCGTCTCGGTTTCTCTATAGGGCCCCGCCCGTGAGACTTCTCGTCGCCGCCGTTCGCCCTTCAAACTTACAATCAACCGTCCGGCCACCCATTTTTCCTTGGCTCCTTGGTAAGTCCCCTAGCCTCGTATTCCCTTCATTTCCTGCATTTAAGCCCCTCATGAAACCCCACGACAGACCCGAATTTCCTTGTAGGCCGTGGCTTTCTTCGGCCGTCTGGAGTCCCTTGCCGTTCCCGTCGACATTATTCCGGTTCAAATAGGTAAGCTTCTCCCCTAATCGTGGCCTAGCATGCTGTATCACTGTATGTGGTGTGATGTTTAGGCCTGGTGCACGACACTTTGTGTGGATAATGATGGATTATTAGTTAATGGCCATTAGTTAACCTGATGATTTGTTATTGGGATTGGGCCGTGTGTATGGGCTTGAGGGATTGTATTGGGTCTTGAAAGGGTTGTTTTGGGCCCCATGGATATGACCTTAGGCGTGAAACTTAGGTGGGACTTAGTGGGCCGAAAAGTGTCAATGGCCTAGGGCTTGATTTGGCTAAACATAAGGCTAATATAAGCTTTTGGCCTAAGATATGGAAATGGGGTTGCCAATGGACGAAATTCAGATTTAATTGGGCTAGAGATGGTTATTTGAGGCCGTAAATTATGGGCTTATGCGTGTGAATAATGGCCAAAGGGTACTAATGGCTTAGGGGTTAATATTTAGACTATTGGGCCAAAATAAACTCATGGCTTAAGTCTTGATAGTGGGCCTTCGTATGGACGAAAATTAGAATGAATTTAGGCCTTAATTATGGTCTTGATATACAATTTTAGGGCCCAATAATGTATATGGGCTTAGGGGTTGAGATTGGGCCTAATTATGCAAGAATTGGCTTTAAAAGCTTACCTTAAAAATTGGGCTTGGGCCGTGCTCGAAATAATAAAAATAATGGGCCTTGAAATATTAATTACTTCTAATTAAATCATGGGCTTATGAATATAATGGGCCTTAGACCCAATTGGGCCTAATTCAACTTAATGGGCCTGAAACTTAAGAAAGAACCATTGGGCCTTAGTTATTGGGCTTAATTAAATTTTTAAGATCAAATAGAACCCAAAAGTATTCTCAGACTTTAATTGTGGGCCGTTGTTGGGCCAGGGTTGAATAGCGGAGACTGAGTGGGACGAGTCATCGAGCCGGATTGGACTGGGTCCGAAACAGATGAGTTCTAAAAATGATATGAAACACGAATGGGTCTATTTGGTGACTGTCTCAAGAGAGAGTGAGTGTCTGATGCAAAACATGGGGTACCCAATTGAACCTAGTTGGTTGTGAAATTTGCGTGTAGGGTACCAGGTCTACATGTGGCACATTCCGTTCAATGTGGGTTTGTTGAACAATTGTTTAATTGTTATGCCTCTTTGCTTTTGAAATTACTGGATTGCCTGCTCTGTGATTGACGCATCATTGAAATTGTCTGAGCATCATATTTGAGAGCATGGCATGAGTCACCAGGAGGTGTGACATGTTGGATGGGCCCTGATGCGTTGTTACGCGGGGAATAGGGAGGATAAGGTTGTTGTGCGCCCCGGACGTGCTCGGCACGGGGTAGCTGGAGAGATAAGGGTGCCTACCCGGGTCTTAGCTTTGACGCTATGCGGGTTGACGCACCGGGGACGTTATTGTGTACCTGGGTCCTTTGCGCGCTGGAGCTTATAATGCGGGTGCATGGATTTTTGTGACGTGCATTGTGGCACAGGCATTTGAGCGGTTGTTGTGCGCCCGGAACGTGCTCGGCACAGGGTAGCTAGAGCCTGGAGAGATAAGGGTGCCTACCCGGTCTTACTTTGACGCTATGCGGGTGACGCACCGGGGATGTTATTGTGCACCTGGGTCTTTGCGCGCTGGAGGCGTATATGCGGGTGCACGGACTTTCGGGGATGTGCATTGAGGCACAAGCATTTGAGACTGTTGGATGAGCCCTGATGGGAATTGGAGAGATAAGCGAGCAGGATCCACTGGGATCAGTTGAGGCGGGCTGAAAGCATGCATCTGTTTTTGCATATTGAATTGTTTGTCATTGTCCGTTGACTGCCCGTCTGCGTTTATGACTTGCAATACATACGTAGTTTGACTGTTCACGCGCTGGAGTTGGGGTATCTACAACAAGTAGGGTACTCGAGTTAGATGGCTGAAACCCTAGTTATTGGATAGGGCCGATCCCACTTGTATACTCTATCCTACGCTAGGATTAGTGGTGAACTTGCTGAGTCCTCGACTCACTGGCGGTGGTTGCCATATTTTCAGATCCCAGATCACCGTGAATGGATGCACCCCGACACCTTTTGGACTCCTAGTGAAGGTAGAGATCGAGATTGGACACTGACCAGAGGAGGATCCCTGAGGAGGAGCCAGAGGACTGACTGTAGTGGGTGTCAGGTCCAGCTTTTGGAAAATGGTCCTGAGTGTAGATGTTAGAGTCGTGCGTTGTATTTTTCTTTTTGGGGTCTGTACCTAACACCTTTGATATGTATATAGTGAGTTTTGTGTATTCTCTTTTTGTGTAACCATTATTATATGTATGCTTGTTTGAATAGGAGATTAGCTTCCGCGGTTCAAGAGATTGAAGGACGCGTCGTCCTGGTCGCGACGAAGAGACTCCCTGGGCCGTCGCGTATCGTGGACCGGCGAGCGCGAGTGATCTAAATGTATGAACGGGATGTCGCGAGCTCGATTGGGGTTTGGGGCGTGACAGGTCATGCCGCTCGAATTGACCAATGCTCCTGCTGCCTCATGGATATGATGAATAGGATATTTAAGGAGTTCTTAGACCAGTTCGTAATAGTGTTCAGCAACGACATACTGATGTACTTGAGGAGCTCTAAGGACCATGAATAGTATTTGAGTACTATTCCATGGACCTTAAGAAAGCACCGCTTAAATATGCAAGTTCAGTAAATTAGAATTTTGGCTTAATCGAGTGGCATTCATTGGACATGTAATTTTTGAGAAGGAATCACTGTGGATCCGTCGCAGATTGAAATAGTTGAAAAGTAGCCTAAACCGACAACCGTAACAGAAGTTAGAAGTTTCTTAGGACTGGCGAGTTACAATAAACGCTTCGTGAAAAAGTTTCTACGATAACTGGACCTTTAACGCGTCTATTGAAAAAGGAGACGAAGTTTGCATGGACGGACAAGTGTGAAGAAAGCTTTCAAGAGCTTAAAAGTAGGTTAATGACTACGCAGTGTTGACAATACCGATAGGATCTGGAGAATTCAAGATCTACAGTGATGCGTCGCTAAGAGTTTAGAATGTGTCTTGATGCAACATGGATGGGCAGTAGCATATGCATCTTGACATTGTGAAAACCGCATGAAATGAACCACCCGACGCATGATTTGGAATTTGGCAGGGATAGCGTTCACATTGAAGATCTGGAGGCATTATCTGGTTGGAGAAAAGTTTTAGATTTATACGATCACCAAAGCTTGAAGTACCTGTTCTCTCAGAAGGAGTTAAATATGAGCAATGTCGCTAAATGGAACTATTGAAAGATTATGACTGGGACATCTTATATCACCTTGGGAAGGCGAACAGAGTAGCAGATACACTTAGTCGAAAGTCGAGCATAGCGCATATGATGGTTAAGAGTAGACATTACCAGAGGGGATAAGAGACTCGGAATTTAAGATAGAGGTAGGACACCTCTCGAGTCTAATAGCTACCTTGAGAGTTAAATCGAAAATTCACTTGAGGATTAAGAAATTATAATCTACTGACCTTGATATTAAAAAGATCTTGACTATGGAGATGGCGAAGAGGAAACCTGAGTTTCAAGTGATAGAGGATGGGATCCTAAAGTTCAAAGGACACTTATGCGTGCCAAATAATGAGGAGTTAAAGGAAAAGATTTTGACAGAAGCGCATCATAATAGTTATAGCATTCATCCAGATAGCATGAAGATGTATCAAAACCTGCATCGGCATTACTGGTAGAACGGAATGAAAGTGGATGTGGCCAAACACATAGCGAAGTGCCTACATGTCGGCAGGTAAAGGCGCAACATTACAAACTTGGAGGATTACTACAGCCATTGGAGATCTCAAATGGAAATGGGAACATGTCACGATGGACTTCATGACTGGTTCACCAAGGAGTCAAAAGGGCAACGATTCGATCTAGGTTGTGGTCGATAAGCTAACCAAATCTGCTCACTTCATAGCAGTGCAGAAGGACTTTGCTTTGGAAAAGCTGGTTGAATTATATGTGCGTCAATCGTTCTTCTGTATGAAGTACTAGTCACCGTCACATCAGATCGTGACCCTCTCTTTACTGCGACATTTTGGAAAAAGTCTGCGGACTGTGCTAGGAACTGAGTTGAGATACAGTACGGCATATCATCCGCAGACTGACGGATAATTAGAAAGGACGATCCAGATATTGGAAGACATGTTAAGAGCATGAGTAATAGACTTCAAAGGTGGATGGGAAAAACAATTACACTTGGAGGAGTTTACGTATAATAACAGATATTAGCAAAGCATCCGAATGGCTCCATTTGAGGCTCTGTATGGAAGAGCTTGTAGAACTCCAATCTGCTAGGATGAGATTGGTGAAAGGAGCATACGGGCCCAAAGTTGGTTCAGCAGTCCGTTGAGGCAGTGAAGGTGATAAGAGACAAGCTGAAAACAGCTTAAGTCACCAGAAAAGCTATGCTGATAGGCGATGTAGGCCGTTGGAATTTCAAGTGGGAGATCACGTATTTCTGAAGGTTGCCAATGAGAGGTCTATCTCGATTCGGGAAAAAGGGAAAGTTAAGCCTGAGATTTGTAGGCCCATTTGAAATCTTGGAAAATGTTGGAACATTGGCATATTGTCTTGTGTTCGCCAAATTTTTTCTCAAGTGTATAACGTGTTCCACGTTTCGATGCTGAGGAAGTACGAGCCGGACTTGAGTCATATACTTGATCATGAAATCATTGAAGTGGATGACCGAGTCTCGTACGTAGAGAGGCCCATACGAATAGAGGACCAAAGGGAACAAGTCTTAAGGAAAAAAGCAGTAGACCTGGTTAAAGTAATCTGGGAGCATCATAGAACAGAAGGCGCAACGTAGGAAAGACAGGAAGAAATGAGGCGCAAGCACCCCTACCTATGTGTGTAATTAATAGTGTTAGTGGAATGAAAATTTCGAGGACGAAATTTCTTAAGGTGGGGAGAATTGTGACGTCCCGAAAATTTGGCCTCCGAAACCGTAATAAAATTCAGATTCGTGGAATGAGGATTTATTTTCTAGCGCGAAAATAAATTAGTTGGAGCATCAATCCGAAGTTGAAGTTCGTTGATTGCACCGAAGAAAATTTTCGTTCGCGCCGAGAAATTTCTCATTCGCGTCGAACCCCAATCGAGTCCCAATTCTCGTCGCGCAAGTCCGAAAAATATTCCTATCCACTGTGAAAAATTTTCTGCCCTGTCCTAAATTTGCTAATTGTGTTTTATTCTCAAATTCATGTATTACCAAACAAGAAAAATTAAGATTGTTGGACCCACCTTTTCTTTTAGTTTCAGCCAAATTCCTTCCTCCCCAGCCGAAGTGCACTCTTAATTATCCACTCCCAAGTTCAGCCATAAACCCACCCCTACATGGACATCTGTCCTTCCCTCATTTCCCATGCAAACACTCGGCTGAACTTCCCCATTTTCTCAGCCGAGTGGCCCTTTTTCCTATGCAGCTGTCCACGTTTCTTCCCCCCCCCCCCCCCCCCCCAAATTAATTAGCTTTTCTTTCCCATACAAGTGAGACAAGATTTGATGATTAGAAACTACCCACTTTCTAAGGAACTATCCACGTAAGAAGTTTGTTGTAGCTGGCTCCCTCTCTTCTCCTTTCTGTAGTTGTACGATCTTCTTCTTCTTTAATCACGGTCTACTGCTCGATTTCTTCATTCTCTGCTGCAGGTGCTACTTTTGTTTTGTTGCTGTGCTGCTGCCTTCTTCGTTTTCTTTAGCTACTATCTTGAGCTGCTATTCGTGAATCTGTTGGTGGTGTTTCTTCTTCTTGGCTGAAGGTTTACTGCCTACTACTGTGCCTATTTTCTCTCGGCTTGAGCTGCTCTTTTGCTCCAGCTCGTCTGCTTATTTGCTGCTCCTTTTTCTATTGCCTTTTGTTGCTGTCTTCTGTTAGTTTGGTGCTCGAGGATCTTCGCTGACTGTTGCTACTGGAACCTCACTCTCTTGGCTGCTCGTTCATGTCTTCCTTCAGTTGGACCTTGCCGCTACTCCCTTTTCTTCTCTTCTTCCTTCGATTGTTGCCTCTAGCTATTGGTCTTTATTTTGGCGACTTGATTTCTCTCGGTTGGTTGGGATTCTGCTTGTTGTTGCTACATTTCATCCTCTCGGTTACTCAGAGCTCGATCGCCGCTTGGCCCGAGCTCATCGCCACTTGGCCCAAGCTCGTCGCCACTTGGCCTGAGCTCATCGTCGTCCGTGGCCCGAGCTCATCGCGGCCGTGGCCCGAGCTCCTTGTCGCTCGATTGAGCCATCTCTTCACCGTCACTCGTCCTCGCTCGCTGTTCAACCGAGCTAAGGTCATCCACTGTTCCAAGCTCGATTTTGGGTGAGCACGTTTCTAAACTTGACTTAGAATATCGGGTATGCTAGGGAAATGAATTAGGATAAATTTTATGGTAAAAAATATTAAATTTCTTGGATGTCGAATGTTAATTAATTGCTACTAGCCATAGGAGTAAATTAGTCTTTTTGCGAACTCTAGAATTTGCCATGTGTACCGGATTACTAGTCCTTGAACCTAGACAACTTAGAATGAAAATCGGGTCCCGAAATGCGAGTTTTTACAATGTGCAATGCTTGGTTATTATATTTGACGTATTTTGAGGTGAAATGTGTGCTCACGTGAATAATCTTGAGGAATGCATGTAGCAAAACTGACTTGCATGAGTATTTAAAAGTTGAGTCAATTGAGAACTCTGTGTTGCTTATCATTGATCTACATGCTGGCATAAGATATGTGCATTTGGTGGAGTGCGTAGAATCATGTGAGACGGCTCGGTTATGTCTAGCGAGCCACCGAGAATGCGGGGAGATAAGGAAGTACCGATCGAAGTACTAATTGAGCCACAGTCTTTATACTTGCGCTTGAGCATACTTGGCACGAGGTAGCTGGAGTGACAATAGTGCTAACTTCGGTGTGCTTAGACACGGGTTGAGGCACAAGCTTGAGACATCTATGACATGACCGGGTCTAGAAGAGCTATTGAGCCATCAAGGACCCCAAGAGAATTATTGAGCATCTGCATCTGCATTTACATTTGTATTACCTGAAATCATAATATTTAGGCGACGATTTACATTCTCGCATTTAGCGTATGTTGCTTTCTAAATTGAGTTTATGTGTGTGCTTACTGAGTTTCGACTCACATTTTGTGGCTAATCGCCCTTTCAAACCCTCGACCATAGATATGATTGTTCCCCGAATCCGCCACGAGATCCCTCAGGAGATCGAGATCGAGAGAGTTACATATCCTACTATGGACGGAATTTTATATGAGAAGTATAACTATACAGTGTGGGTCGACGAGGGATATGACGTTTTGATCCTTCATAAATACGAGAGATGGATGAGTGGAAGAGGTTAGGAAGAATGGCAAGGTCCTTTGCAAGGTTTAGAGTCCCAATCTTCTTGATGGGACCGGCAGGCCTAGTGAATGCAACTACTTTTGGTGGCGAAGTCGTAGACCCTGAGTCTATGGAGGTGCTAGACTCAGATGAGGATGTAGTGATGGAGATTGAGAGAGAAGACGATGTGTTTGTCAAGCAGGCGATTGGCGAACCTGGATTCCCCATATCCGAGGAGTCCGATCTGGAGGAGTGGCCCTTGCTAGAGGACGAGTAGCTCTCTGAATAGGCAAAGATGGAGATTAGTGGCTTTTTAGTTTGGTCTGTTCCTTTTTTATCTTGGCCAACTTATGTTTTTGAGGTTCAAACGATAAACTTTCCCTCCAGGTTATATAGAATTTTTACTGTTATAAGTTATGCTATGTAAATTCGTCTTTCTCTCTATCTCTCTATCCTGTATGCATTTGTGTCTGGGGTTGTGTGCTTTCCGCTATCGCATTTGATAGTCGTCGTTTGGTTTGTGACGAGCCCTGGGTCGTCGTTAGTTTTTGGCTAGACGATATTTGAATAGGCAGGAGGCGGGATATTGCGTGTCCGCCAGGTTCGGGGCGTGACATCAACCCTTAGATCTACGTTGCCCTTGATCATATGGTCACGTAGGAGAAAACATAGCTCGATCTGCCCTCTGGACGAGCTTAAACGGATGATTTCTTATCGGGTGCACACAAAAATCCGAGAAGACAGGCTCTCAGGTTGGGTGTTCACGGCAGTGGTTCAGCTTAGCAGATGGCGATTCAAGTGATGGTGGGATGGCTCAGCTCACCGCGGGGCTCGGCAAATGACACGGCAGTTCAGCGAAGCTTGGGCGGCCAAAAATGGAGATGAGGGAGAGAATGAGGGTCACGGAAAGGGAGGGGGGGAATTCACGGCAAAGGGGAAAGAAAGGGGGAAGAGCGAGAGAAAAGTGGGGCCCACTTCATAAATGCTCATAAATGCTTTTGTCCTTACGTGAATAATGTCTAGGGATAATTTGGTCATTTCACAACAAAAGGGTAAGTTGGTCATTCGACATCAATGATTGAGGATTCTTTGGTAATTTAGCAATCAATGGCAAAATGGTAATTTTACAAAGGGGCAAAATGGTAATTTCAAGGCAAGGCAAAACTGTAAATTTACCTTTATGGGGAAAATGGTAAATTCACTTTTAAGGGTTGGCTAGGACAGGGCTCAGGCCTAAAGGGTCTCAATGCTTCAATTTGATAACTCAATTATTCCGACTCGCTTTCCCTTGTCCAATGCCTTAGAATTTCCAATCCGCTTTTCAATTCAATAAATCAACGTCCAACTATTGCCTCTTAAATCTTGAAAATTCAATATCATTTATCTTACAAACTATCGAATTTTGGGATGTCACGATTTGGCTTGTGTACGATAGTTTCTTCAACCTTCGGTGGCATGTGATAAACCAACCGATACACAGATAGGCAGCTGATTTGCTCTGATATACATTGTCAACCAATGATTAGGTGGCTGGTTAGCGGTAATCTTTGTGAACATTCCTTGGCCAAGGTTTAATAGAAGTTGCAGATGGTGGAAGCATCGAGTTTCTAAAAAATGGACGAATGCATTTTCCAATAAGAGTCATTTTTCATCATCTAGTATGCACTGTTCCTTGACAAGGGAATCGTTCTCTAAAGTAGACAATCTGGTGCTTCTTTGGTAAATTTCTCATGAATTGCTTGGTCATGGCAAGCTTTAATGATACACGGCAATTATCGACATCGAAAGCCTAATTTGAGGATTTGCCGTTTTTAGTGCTTGTGGTCCTATACCCCCCTAGCTTTCCCCCTTATACATCTGGCGGTCACCTCATCCCATAGATATGCCTTTTGATTTCCACATCGATCGAATACTACATGGAAGTTTCTCGGCACCAAGCTTTAAGAATACACGGCAGCGAAGAAGAAGAATATTGTGCTAAAATGCTAAGATTGAGAAATACCCTAGCAGTGAAAAGAACAAACAACCGACAAACCAGAGGGAGGGGGAGAGAGAGAGAGAGCTCGTGATTAATGTGGAGTTTCTTTCTGATCTTATTATGCTTTATGGGTAAAAAGAAGGATTTAACAGACAAGGAACACATTATTGAAAAATCTTGAGCTGTCAATAGTATGCAACAACCACAATGGAATCAAATCACACAGTTTAACACCTAACCGACCAAACAGGAAATGCTGAAAACTTATCAGCATTCATTTATCTGTCATACATGAAGTGGACGGACATAAAAGTCGACCATCTCCTTGGTTACGTCTTCCAAACTTGGAGGATCCCACTGCACGCCTACTTTGATAAACCCCACTATAAGTTTCTGTCATGTAAGTTGATAAGAAAATGTTTGGACAAATTGGGACTAAATTTTACCTACGGAACGTGGTCCTTCTTCACTAACCGTGCCCGAGCACCCTACAGATGGCAAAAAGTACTATTAATCAGAACATAAACTAAAACCACAGATGGCAATGAATACAATCATCTCACGATCAGGAGAGAGAACAAAAACCAAAAGTGAAGGGGAATATGCATCTTTAGAAGAGAAAGGGAAGAACTAAAAGTAGTTGGCTGATTATTTAAAAGGAAACAATGAAATAAAAGAAATGGGAAGGAAAAATGAAATATGAAGAAAATAAGGCAAAGTACGAGTGAAATGGTAAACCGTACCAGGTTTCAACCATACAAAGATCATCGAGTCCTCCAAGATAGACGCGGGTTGAACTTCAAACACCACCAGCAACCTTCCGAAAAGTCAGGAGAGTTGGCTAACTTAGGGCATGCATGAAAATCAAGATGACATGTGTTTGGCAAATCAGGCAAATCTTGCAGTGATTTACAGTGAGTTGCGTGCAAACATCGCAATTTACGTAATTTTGACAGATCAGGTAACCCTCCTATGAAGCTGCAATTCTTAATCATCAAGTCCTCCAGCGAGTTTGGTAAATCAGGCAAATGTTGCAGTGATCTCCAGTCACTTACGGACAAATTCCGCAACTTATGTAGTTTCGATAGATCCGGTAACCTTTCCATGGACTCGCAGTCACTAATAGATAATTCCTCCAGTGACTCTACATCTTCCAAAACTCGAATCTCGCTTAGCTGTGAGCACCAAAAGATACTCAGCCTTTCAAGCTTCCGTAAGCTTGATAGACCTGATAGTCTCACCAGGGATTTACAGTCTTGCACAACTAGACTCTGGAGATTGTCTAACTGTTTAAACTCGATCTCTCTCAATCCCCATCTAACAAGTGTTAGCTCCCGCAAACATCTCAATTCCAGGGGCTGTTCTATCGGTGACTTGACATCCTGTAATATCAAAATATGAAGACCTGAGGGAAGCCTTGGGAGAGATCGAGGATCTTCACAACATATCCTGAGTTCTGAAAGCTGAGGAGGCAATGTGATACCTGAATTTCTAGAACAGTGGTATTCCAAGATTTCAAGATTCTCCAACTTCCATGTGGCCTTCGGTAGCTCTCTGATCTTACTCCCATACGAATACAAGCATTTCAGCCTTTTAAGAAATCCAATAGCAGGAGGCAGTTCTGTAATCTTTGTATCCTGCAGGTTAACCCTCCTATGAAGCTGCAATTCTTAATCATCAAGTCCTCCAGCGAGTTTGGTAAATCAGGCAAATGTTGCAGTGATCTCCAGTCACTTACGGACAAATTCCGCAACTTATGTAGTTTCGATAGATCCGGTAACCTTTCCATGGACTCGCAGTCACTAATAGATAATTCCTCCAGTGACTCTACATCTTCCAAAACTCGAATCTCGCTTAGCTGTGAGCACCAAAAGATACTCAGCCTTTCAAGCTTCCGTAAGCTTGATAGACCTGATAGTCTCACCAGGGATTTACAGTCTTGCACAACTAGACTCTGGAGATTGTCTAACTGTTTAAACTCGATCTCTCTCAATCCCCATCTAACAAGTGTTAGCTCCCGCAAACATCTCAATTCGGAGAGGAGGGGCTGTTCTATCGGTGACTTGACATCCTGTAATATCAAAATATGAAGACCTGAGGGAAGCCTTGGGAGAGATCGAGGATCTTCACAACATATCCTGAGTTCTGAAAGCTGAGGAGGCAATGTGATACCTGAATTTCTAGAACAGTGTATTCCAAGATTTCAAGATTCTCCAACTTCCATGTGGCCTTCGGTAGCTCTCTGATCTTACTCCCATACGAATACAAGCATTTCAGCCTTTTAAGAAATCCAATAGCAGGAGGCAGTTCTGTAATCTTTGTATCCTGCAGGTTTAACAGGAGCAATGATTCTAATCCTCCGATGGAGTTTGGTAGCTCCCTTATCTGAGTATATCGCACGTTCATTAGCTCCAAACTTTTGAGATCTCCGATAGAATAAGGTAACTCTCTTAACTTAGTTTTAGCCATATACATGCGCTGCAGTCTTTTAAGATATCCAATAGAAGCAGGCAATATCGTTTATTTCACTACAATGCAAGTCTAACTCGAGCAATGATTCTAGTCCTCCAATGGAGTCTGGTAGCTTCCTTATTCGAGTGTATGACAGGTCCATTTTCTCTAACCGTTTGATATCTCCATAGAATTAGGTAACTCTTTGACTCTTGTGTTGCACAAATTCAATTCGAGCAACGACCTCAGTTTCCCAACGGAGTCTGGAAGCTTTCTGAGCCTATAACATCCACTAAAGAAAAGTACGTCAAGCACGCCATCTCTCCAATAGATGGATGAAGCTCTCGCATACACTGCCCCTCTAGCTTTAGAATCGACAGGTACTTCAGATGCCATACTTGCCGAAGGCACAGTGCATGGGTAAAAATGGGGGCTTTCAGACAACTTTGACTGCTGAACTTCGGCTGCAATTATTTCAAGCGCTTTAGGCGCTCTAGCTTACCAATAGAGCTGCAATTTGTGGCGACTCTGGACAATGTTCAGCAAAAACCAGTATCCTTAAATTCAAGCATGTTGAGATGTCAGGCGCTGTCATGAGATGGCATCTCGTGAGATGTATAACTTTCAAGTCACATTGGCCTGCGGAAAAAAATTGGAATTAGATAATTAAGGCAAGATAAATGGCAATAGATTTATCAATATGACACTAGGAAACCATACCAAGCATGGGTCCCATCCATTCCAGTTCTCCGGAATTTCGCTGTTTGAAAGCTTGAGCACAACTAAGTTCGGTAGACGTAGATTGACCGCCTGCAAGTCTGAAGGGCAACGACGCCAAGAGAGCCATTTTAAACTTGAGAGAAGGTTCTTAAAATCTCCTGTCAAGTTCCCTCCCTCCAATTCCAACAACCTTAAGTTAGGCAGACATGAAAATTCTTCACTTGTAAAGTCGTGCTCTTTTGGAAGTCCAATTAGTTTGAGTGCAATGATGTTCTCTGTTCCCTGACAGCATGAAAAGGCATGAGTGACCTTTCTCCGGTGAGGAAAAAGAGCCCATTCGTGAGTAAATATTGCATATGCTCGTTGTTTGCTTCTTCTTTCGGATTGTAAATGTAAGCTATTAATATCTTTGCAAAGGCAAAGAGCGCATTCGTGAAGAACAAGAGGGCATTCGTGAGTAGATATAGCTAAAATTGTCATCCTTCCTCAAGAGCATCTAGACTTCTCCTTCTCCGCTAAGACAAAAAACTATCTTGGACATAAGTCCGTGTATGCTTATGTTTAGGAAAATCTTACGTTCTATTTGTTTCACAAAAATGAATAATTGAAAATACTTTTTTCTAAATAAACAGAAGATATTTTCATCATCCATGATTGTTGTCGATAATGAAAAAGAGAACAATGATTAATTATTTCAAGCGATTATTTTTTAAAAAAATATTTTTTCAAATTAATCATTTCCTTCGAAACAAACTAGAGCTTAGGATCCTTCGTGAAATCGGTAACATTTTTGAACTATTTTGGTGAAACAATGAGACTACATTGTTCCTTATTCCATTACTTATGTCTTTGAAGTTCCCTTACCTTGATCTCGTCATACTCTTCCAAATATATCCCAGACACATACACACTCGCACATTAAACCACAAGCTAAGTAGTGATATCGAACCACGCTTCCGCAATACAACATTAGATCAAAACCAGTGAGTATTATCATACCAAAAACAGCATATATAAATTATGATAGTGTCTGCATTTCACTGCACAACACAGACAAAAGAACATATCTAGGAATATACTTGAAATTCGAGTTTGATGATTCTTTGATCGGGAGGAGAGTAGCTATGAATAAAACATACCTTTCTATTCTGCATGATGTCCAACGCATCCTTGGGAAACCATAGTCTACTGCGCTTCTCAAGAACTTTATTTTCTTGTCGAACAATTTCTCTTCCAAAGTCTCTCAGTAGGTCATGCATCAATAGTCTGTCACCATTAACCTTTATCAAAGACATACGGGAAAGGGCAAAGATCTCAATTTTTGGGAAAAAATCCATTGCTTTCCACATGTAGTGCGGGTGAATTTTTTCTTCACCAATAAAGTAACACGCAATATCAAGAAAAATTTCTTTTTGTGCATCCTCTAGCATTTGAAAACTAATCTTTAATTTGTGATGGACATCTGGATTGGGAACTAATTCTAATTTCTTCAACGTGGCTTTCCAAAGTGGTTTACTTTTGCCACAAAGAAAGGAACCGATGACCTCAAGAGCCAAAGGAAGTCCACCGGTTTTGCGAGCAATATCACAAGAAATGTGATAATAATCTTGTGGAGGATAATCCATCCTGAAAGCATGCCTACTAAAAAGCTGAAGAGCATGGCGATGGGACAATTCTCTCATTTGATACATTTTAAACTCTTCGAAAAGTGTTTGGACACGATTTTCTCGATTATCCTCTTCGATTGGCAGAAAGTTGGTGTCCCTCGTTGTGATCATAATTCTGCTCCCCATACCAAACCAATCACGCTTTGCTGCAAGCTTTGAGAGTTGGTCCCACTCATCTAGGTCATCGAGAACAATAAGGACTTTCTTGTGGCGAAATCTCCTTTAATCTGGTTAATCCCTACATCGGAGTCAGAAATCTCCACTGATTTGGAGTTGAGAATTTCTGACAATAATTGTTTTTGCAATTGAACGACTTTACCGCCCTTTGAAGCTTCTCGGACATCGGAAAGGAAGCTACATCCATCAACCGACTATGAATGTGGTTAAAGACAACTTTGGCAAGAGTCGTCTTACCAATGCCTTCCCATACCGTGAATTACTAGATATCGCACATCAGAAGAACCTTCATTCAACAAGCGCATGACCTCTTCAACACAATCCTGAATTCCGACCAAATGATCAGGTAGATTTTTGTCTCCGTTATTTAGCTGTTTCAAAACCTCAGCAACGATTAATCTAATCAGTTCACCATGGTACCTATCAAGCTCAGAAATAGCCCAGCAATATTAGAAATTAAAAACCCAGAAACGGGGGAGGGGGAGGCGGGATTGACCAGCAATTGTGGGGGTGTATAGAAAAAAGAAAAGGTCAAAATCCTACCCTTTATCTTTGAGATCCCATCCTTTCATCCGAGCAACCTTTCCCAGAGCCTCCTTCCATCCCCGCACTACATCACTGCCAAACTTCTCCTCGTGCTTCTTCAGAGCGTCGTGATACAGCTCGGTTTTTGAGCTTGACATCGTCAGGATTCACATCGAAGAATATGGGCAAGATCGTCACTTTGCACTCCACCATGATTGCGAGCTCACGAAGACACCACGCCTCGACGCGTAGTTTCTAGAGAAGACGGGTAAACAAATTGAGGTGCTCTTTATTGCGCGCTCCAATTCTCCTCCGATTGCTTCGCCTTTTCTAATCTCTTCGTCATCTCTAAACACACGAATCCCAGCTACATCCATGAAGTGATGAGACAGTCGGCAAAAGTCTGGCGCGTGTCAGGTCTCTGAAATTCAAGAACACCCTCGTATTCAGCCTCCGGGGGCGACCTGGCATCACCTCTACTGGTCTAGACACCGTCGTTCCCATCCTCTCCATCTTTCGGGAGCTAAAGTATACTGATCGAGTCTAGTAACGAGGAGAGAGATGCAAGAGTGGTGTCTAGTGGACAGTGATTTCGGAGGGTTTATGGACGAGCTAGAGAATTGTGGGAAGGGCCTGAGCAATTTCTCGCCATAATAAATTATTCTACCAACCATTCTAATAGTTACCTTTCAAAAAGTAAATATATAATTGCATTGACTCCACTTCTCATTCTAAGTCGAGGGAAGATTCCTTTGTCACGTTGCATTTTTTCTGAAAGGGACTAAGAAACTAAAAATTATTCCATGTCACGTTTCAATTAGCTATCGAATATCATTAACGTTGACTAGGAGGTCCCACTTTCCTCTTTCCTTAAAGAGAGAATTGGAAATGGTGGGACGCCATCATGAACGGCAGTTGGGGCGGCGCAGTGAATAAAAAGGGGAGGTGTGGGATCAAACTTTCAAAGATTTTTTAGTTGGTAACATTTGGGTTGGCATGTAGTCATGACCCTGCAAAATCTCGAATCATTGAATTGTAAAGTAGTTGTGATTCGAACTAGACATTCCACAACAAAGTGTAAAACTCTTATGATATCGCCCAATGAGGATCGCTAGTACTGATCACTCTTTGCCGCTCTTTTTATGAAAGAAAAGGGTGGGGTGCGAAATAGATTAGATGTCGCTTTGCAATTTAGAGAGGGACTAGAAACTAAAAATTATTCCATGTCATGTTTCAATTAGCAATCGAATATCATCAACGTACTAATCTTTAAAAAAAAATTAACTCATTTTTAGTTTATTTTTTCACTTGGACTTATCTTTAAAAAATTGCTACGTACTATTAAAAGTTAATAATAAGTGTCACATAATCAGTTTGGCCAAAATCTCTCGCTATTGGACATTAAACGTTTTTTCAGAGGGGGAGGACAAGTAAGGACGAGGACAAAAGTGAGGAAGCCCAATCCATTTGTTCCCTTTGTTAAAACGGTAACCTAACCGAAAAATCATTCTACCCCCGTAGAAAATTTCGGAAATGGTGGGGACATGTCCCTTTTTTGAGGTCAGGGTTCACACTTAATTCTATTCAATTTCGGAAATGATAGGGGACATCCATTTTTTTAAGGTCAAGGGTCACATTCATTGATAGGGACGACACTTCCACTCACATTTTACTTCTATTCAATGAGTAAGGACTCCATCTGTCCATACATAATTGGCCATGGGGTAAGTGAATGTAAATTTGTACGAGATCCGATGCGTGTAATCACCTTTCCAAACTTAAGATAAAGAAAGCATGTCATTCATATGGCACATTGTATTTAGTTAAATAACTTATGTTATATATAGCGTTAGATTTTCAATAAAAATTAAAGGAAAAATACCAAATACTTTTTTTCAAGTAAGATAAAAATTTCTCGTTGGACAAAGAGCTCAAGCCAAACATTTTGTAACAGATGCAAGACTCTTATGTGATGCTAGATGGGGTAGCAAAAAATTCTATTTCCCGTCTTTTCAAAGTATTATCTTTCTAGCTGATGACAATTCATTCCCAATCAAAAATCATATTATATGCTACTGTACGAGCATAAAATCATTTGCTAAATTATCTAAATATATTCCTGAATACGATGATATGTTAATCTACTATGTAAGTCAATACGTTTTTTATTCTAAAGCGTCAACTACATAATAAAGGTTCTCAAAATGCAATATTTGTGGTATAGGAGACCTAAAGCAGTTTTTGGTTGTTTCTTGAATGAGTCTTATAACATCAATTGATTCCAATTCATTTTGTTAACCTTGCAGCAAGTCTCCTTTATCGCATTGCGTTACTTCTTAGAATTTCCCCAATGAAAATTTATTTTTTCATTCCATAAAGAATATACATAATATTTTATTAATATATATAGTTTAAATTGATTCCACTTTACTTGCCGTACTATTTATTGAAAAACAAGAAAATCAACGACGCGAGATACAGGAAATAATAATCCTTAAGTCAATGTTGTTTGGGACAGATTCGTGGAAAATAAGGCTACTAGACTACCAGGTCCCATGTTCTTATTTCCTTGGGAGCGAATTTTTGGAAGTGGTTCCACTTACCAGCGAAGCCCGCAGGTTAATGGGCCGGCTCAAGTGTGTTTTTTTTTCCCATTGCTCAAGGAGAAAACCAAGTACGATTGGATTTGAAAAGCCTACATGTCGAGGTGCTCAGTTCTAATTAGGGTGTCCATCCTCCTCGAGCCATTTGGGATCTTCTTTGTCTTGATACCCTTGTAGGTGATGTTTAAATACTTTCAAATTCAATAAAATTCTTTAGACCCAAAAAAAAAAAGGTGACGCCATATGTCCAGATCAAATTGCCATGGGTCGTGAATGACCTTTTTATAAATAAAATAAAAGAAGCATTTTATTGACATAATTCATTCTATTTAGGCTCCTTTGTTTCGACACTTTTATGGAAATACTTTTCGAAAAGTCATTTTCCAAAGAAAATGACATATGTTTTTTCGGCATTTGGTTGAGATCGGAAAATGAACTGAAAAATATTTTCTATCGTTTGATAATGAATTTGATTTGGATTTTCCACATTGTCATTTGATGGAAATTGCTAACATAACGTCGACCAACTATGGGGTATTTACCAGTGCTAAATGAACAACTTTATGATTTTTTAAAAAATTGAATTCTTAAATAAAATTTTTTTTTTCTTTTCTTTTTATCCTTTTTTTTCTTTTTCTTTTCCTCTATCACCACTAGCTACGCTAGCCTCGCTAGCCTCGCTCTAACTTGTCAAGATCTGGCGAGCTCAAGCTCATTGAAATTGTGCAAGGCCCACTCCGCTCCTCACTCATCTATGCTCTTGACCGCCAGGAAGAGGAGAAAAGAGTAAAATCAAATAAGAAAAGGCAAGTCAAGATGGCAAAAACTTAAAGAAGATGAAAGGAAATAATTTCTCTCTTTTAACGGGAGAAATCATTTTTTTTTTTTTCCTCACTTTTTAAGGTATTTTTTTCATGGTGTAAAAATCTGTCCTTAATTAGTTTTTTTTTTTATAAACCAAACTCAGAAAATCACAAAAAAAATTTCCAAAGGTATTTTCCATGAAACAGCATAGCTTAATCAAGTAAATATGTCATATTCGATCATAGAATAAAATACGTTTGTCAAGATAAAGGTTGGACAAAGATTTCAGACGGATATCGTAATAGTGTGATATGCTTGTAGCAACTCCTGAAGCTATACTCACAGTTCGTTTAAGAAGTACGATCTTACACGGAATGAACTTGCATATATCATTTGCTAAATCACTAAATTTTCACTAATTGAATGACATGTTAATGTATTATGTAATTGATGACTCAATATTTTTTTTTATTGAAAGTGTCGACTAAAAATAAGGAATAATTTATGGAAAACAAGTCAAAATACTATTTTATAAGTGAGGATTCTAAATGTTTCATTGTACAAATTTAATCATATTTTTTTGACAATTTGCCAATATATTCCTCCCACCTAATTTTAGCATGACAATTGACGAGGTGCCAGCTATCACACTTAGCACGACTGAATGTTGTATAGAACTTTTGCAATTTTTAAAAGATCATAAAGTATTTTCATAATTTTTTTTATATTCTTCCTTTTCTTTTTACTTAACTTTTTTGTTTTTTTTTTCTTGTATCTGGTTCTTTCTTCCTTGAAGATTGGCCGGCCTCAGCGATGGCCGGCAACCCTCACCTACCACAAGTGAGCTCGCCTTTCCATACCAATGAGAATGGTCGCGAGGACCACAATGCCTTGCCTCTCCAGATTCGTGTGAGCACCCATGGCTAATGACGGTCATCATTGCTGGTGAGGCTTGCGGTTGACAAGGCGTTGACTGCCTCATCTGTGGCCCAGGACTATGAGGTCTCACTATCCCTTTGAGGAAGAACTGTAAAGAAAAATAAACTACAAAATTCTTGTAAAATCTAGAAAATTTATTAAATTGAAAAACTTGTTCCATGTCACTATCGCCGTGTCACATTAGCTGGCCGACATCTAAACTCTTATTTTCTCATCAAATAGCTAACTAATTACTTGCTAATTGTCCTCAAGTTACAACTAAATTAGCTACTGAAAAGCTATAATTGATTTTGAGAGGAAAGGGGGGGGGTAGAGAGGAGACGGGTGAAGGCTGGGGGGAGGGGAGAGTGAGAGAGAAAGGGGGGAGGATGAGGGAAGAAAGAAGGCGACGGAGGGGCCGAAGGGGGGGGGGGGGAGGAGCCGGGGCGGCGAGGAGGAGAGAGAAGAGAAAGAGGAGAGGACGGAGAGACGAGGGGAGAGAGGGGAGGGCAAGGG
>JAGVVM010010726.1:0-10349 GCA_019149425.1 Psidium friedrichsthalianum
AAATATTTAGTTTCTAATTTACTCGTATCTTTCCGTACTTCTTTTTGCGCTATTTTGAGAACGACTGGAGTCCAAATGAAATTAACGTGCATCGCCCGGTGGGGGTAATTTTCCCTTCCAAATGAGGGAGAGGGGCGAAAATGGACTCAAATGAAAACGCCATTTTCAAGAACTCTAGAAAACAGAAGCATGCCTCTAGTACAGACTGCACCAACCTCTAAAAAACATTTCATACATACGGGCCCCATCGTTCAGATCAAGAGTGCGAGAAACAAGGGCTAGAAAGTAGCAATCCTTTAGCTATCATGGACTCACAGAGTATGATTTACCAATCCACGAAGCAAAGGTATAACTCATTAAGAGGCGGCCGCTGTATCGGTGTTAAACTCAGAGAGAGAGACAGAGAGAGACAGAGAGAGTGCGAGAGAGAGAGAAGGGACGTCAAAAGCAATGCCACTTTTGTTAAACACCACCTAAGCTAGCACGAGATTAACTAGATAAGTATTTCTGATTTGTCCCCTGAAAGAAATAAAAGCAGACCAACAATATCCTCATCTTCCTCTAACCGAAAAATTACATGGAACCAGACAAAGCAAAGACGAGAGAAATCCTACTCCTTTGAAGATTTGTTAATGAGCGACTTGTGGATGTGAGGAATGACCCCTCCACCAGCTATGGTTCCCTTAATGAGGGTGTCAAGCTCTTCATCTCCCCGGATCGCCAGTTGCAGATGCCTTGGCGTGATACGCTTGACTTTCAGATCTTTGCTTGCATTGCCTGCCAACTCCAGCACCTCTGCAGTCAAATATTCAAGAATAGCGGCAGTATAAACAGCAGCTGTCGCTCCAACTCTTCCATTTGCAGCAACCCTTGATTTCAGCTGACGGTGGACCCTGCCTACTGGGAACTGTATGGAACAAAAGGGGCCATATCAAATATGTAACACTCATATTTTATGTTCACACAACGATTATGTGGCCACCCCTCTAGTATATAAAACTAGCAAGCGAAACAAAATAGTTTCTTTGCCTAAAATACAAACGGAACCACCATTCCAGAATTTGTCAATCATCTTTCGTATGTATGCTTGTAGACATAAAAGGACAATGTTCAACACAAAAGCATGCCAACCCGTCAAGACTACAGAAAACCAAACGCTGTGATACAGGTAAGAAGATGTGCAAGCGAACTCAAACACTCCTATATCTTGAAACCTTAATGCAGGACAGCCAGAGTATTTTAACGGATTAACCAATCGCAACCATAAAATTTCCTAGAGATGCTTTTATTAATCAGATACAGGGACAACCAAAACCCAAGTTTTATATGTACTTCATCTGCATCCACACAAAAGAAAAAGAAACTTGGCAGCTCGTCTGTACTTTTACACTATTTGGTAGTGTGGATAACTTCGCTCGTCCTTCCGCTCAAAACAAGCATGATGCCATAAACTAATTACTTCAAACAAACTCCATTATCTCCCTTATAAAAAACTTGCCCGTTATTCCAGTGAATGTCCAAAGCTCCCATCAGGCCAATTCGGCTCGCTTTTTTCCTTTCTAAAAACTATCTGAGAAATGCTCTGCCCATCTAGAGCATAGATTTTCTCCATAAAAGTGTTCTTTAAACTATTGAGCATTTGTGAGAGAAAATCAGGAAACCAACCACTGTTGATTGCTGACAACTTGCAAGGCGTCAAAACTACTTGTTGTGAGTTCCTCAATACTGTACACTTTCCTTCAGTCATTTCTCCACTTTGTTGGCCAACATCATCCGATTGATTCCGCCAGGAAACATCTTAAAGAGTTCACACATCTAATTAAAATACTTAAGAAGCACCTGTAGAGTGACCAAATATATTCCCGCTAATTCTGTAGATTCTACTCCCCTCAACTAGAAAGAACTATTTGCATGCTGAAACCATACTGCACAAAGCTACATAAAATTTTCATCGGCATCAATTCACTAGGCACAGAAAAGAGGAGGAGATGAACTTCATGGATAGGGTTATGCTTCAAGTAGTCATGCACAATCAAGGGTGATGAGACGCAAATATCACATAGCACCAAAATTCTGCAGAAGCACTCTCAGATAAAATACCAGCTGTTCTTTAAATGCATAACACTCCAAAACCATAGACCAACATCAACAATCCATGGAGTTGTTATGCAATAATATGCAAGAAAACATAGAAACAGAAAAGCTGCGTTCAGAATCCTCAACCTACACCTTTCTCTTTTAAAGTTGCAAATGTAACTCAACACCAATCAACTGTTCGACATCTCCTTTGTAGAATGAAATATCACAATTCTGTAAATCAAGGTACATAGCAATGACTAAAAGAATTGAGGACACTGGAGATAAAGGTGTATGTTATCATGCATGCAATAGTTGCTACAGCACCAGATAACAAGTCAACCCGCGTTCATGTCATGGACTCATGGGGGCTGTCTTCTAGAGAAATTGTCATAAATCATATCTGGGTATGCAAAAGGGACCATAACTCCTGACAATGTCCATAAGTTTCAATCGTTTCAGGTATGCATAGTCTATCCTAAGCTTTGTTTCCATTAGAAAAACTTTTCCGTAGCAAATGCTCAAAATAAGCACAACAAGGAGAAGGCTTCCCTGTGCAAAAGTCTCAGAAAACAGCCACGGTTCCATAGCGGAAGCCAGTGGATGTTCAAAATAAGCACAACAAGGAGAAGGCTTCCCTGTGTAAAAGTCTCAGAAAACAACCACGGCAACAATTCACAAGTTTCCCAATGAAAATGAAGCTTGCCGCTGTCGAAAATAGCTACACATCACATAGTGAAAAAAGAATCTGGAATACTTAGTTCAATACTCCTGGTAAATCAGAGAACTATGTGATCTTTTGAGGCAAATTTTCAGTCGGGTCACGGTAAATAACATTATACCCGAAGACAGTTCTTGGAAATTCGTATAATAGAGTGCTCCCGGGACACAGTAACTATAGGCAGTCCGGGCAAGTGTTAGGGTTTAGACAATAATGGCGCGAATAAACCTAATCCACGGATCGCTTCATACTATTTTGGCTATTTAACAGCAGAAGTTCTCACATCCGAGAATATTCGATCCCTGCAAAAGTCTCAGCCCCAAAGTTCAACCACTCGCACGAACTATTCAACACGTGGTGCTAGTCCGCCACAAAAGTCAAAAGATTCGATTAAGACTTGAGAAATCAACTACGTAACGAGCTGCGTATCCCGAAAACAGCACCTACGTCGAATCCTTATCCCTACCCGTACAGATATACGATCTATACACACACAGAGAGAGACAGAGAGAAACCTGGAGGCCAGCACGAGAGGAGCGAGAGACAGGCTTCTTCTTGTCCTTGTCCTTGTTGTTGGAGGCGGACTTCCCCATTATCAAACCTTTTGCGCCTTTCCCGGACATTTTCGACTCCAATCAAGCTCAAACACCTCGCACGAACTCGGTTCTCTAGGGTTTAGCTAGCTCGCAAGAGAGCTAGAGAGAGAGCACACTGTCGAAGGCGGACCGCGAGGGAGCGAAGTGGATGCTGCGAGAGAGAGCGAGAGAGCGAATTCGCGATCTGGAAGAGGAGAAAGAGCTCGAGGATCGATGCTTTATATTAGCGAAATTGCCCTCGCCTGCGTTAACGAATCACGTTTCCCCTTTCCGGGTCGGGGGTTTGATTGGGGGGGGGTTCGATCTAAATGGGCCGGGTGGCTACGCCTCACGGTCCCGGCCCGTGATGGTTCATTGGGCCGAATCCAGGCCTTTTTAGGCCCAAATTGGAAACTAAAGAAGAGCGTTTTAAGCCCACGCTTGGAGAGACCACAGATGGAAATGAGAATCTGGCTCTGTCCAGAATTTTAAACTACGATATCAAACCAAAACGACACAAAACTCTAATTTCCACCCATTTTTTTGGGGCCACGGCCAGAAAAAATTTTCCAAATGGAAAATGGCCCAAAAAGAGAAAGAAAAGACAATGCGAATAGCCACGAAAAAAGCATATAGTCGACGTAGGCGATTTGGAAGTGAGTCAGCTTCGTAGATAGCTAAGCCAAGGGGCCGAGGCCTAAGTTGATGCTGTCCATAAAGCAATCGTGGCCAAGATTAGGGGTAATCTGTTCCAAGACCAATATTAATTAAAAAAGAAAATAGAATTAATCCCCAACGATTGAAGGAGGAGGAGGGCTCACCATAAAACTTTTGGCGGTGTATTCCTCATGTGAGCGTTCGGAATTCTTATTACATGAAAAATTTAAGGACAACATCTCTGCAGGCGGTAATATTATTATCAGCAATGGAGTCGAGTATCATGAAAAATGCAATGGTAGTTGATTAATGCATATTTTCAAATGCATCCATAGTATACAACAGATATCACAAATGAAAATAAGTTTAGTCTAAACTCTTTTTTTTTTTTTTGGACGGATGGATCTAGACTCCGGGCCTTTAATGGAGATAATTTCAATTAAAAGAGTATACATTTATATTATATAAATAGACCGATTCGGTTGGGCTGGCTAGATAGTTTCCATCTGAAATCGCGAACTGAACCGGTTCAACAAAATTGAAATCGGGAATCGGATCGATGCCCATCTATTCCATCCAAAATTAGCTAGTTGGGTACGGTTCGATCTAGTTTGGGTGAATCATGATTTTTTTGCCCACTCCTAATCAAAATGGTTCAGCTTTCTACATAGCCTCAACGATGATGTTTGCATTGTTGTTTTTTTTTTCCCGACATATGACAATGACATTAAGCAGGTTCACGTCCTCTCGGCATGTAAAAATAGTCCACGATTGGGGACCGGCTTCATGCATTCGCACCGGTCGGTAGTTAATCCACTGTAGGGCCTCGATTACGGATGTTTCCGTCGTCTTTTCCAAACTTCAAGGCTTTAGCGACATGTGAAAACAATGATCAAGTGGAGGATGGGGCTCCGTGTATTCTTTTGTCCTTTCAAAGAGCTGCATTTACATTGCCTATGCATGTCAATTTAGTTCTTAACGTTTTGAAATTTTGCTAATTTAGTTGAAACCATTGTCAAAAGATCAATCATCGAAATGTTTAGGAAAAAATGGCACGATTAAAAGGCTTATGACTGAATTAACACATATGCAAAAGGCTTATGACTGAATTGACACGAATGCAATAAATTGAAAATTTTTTTAGTAATTTTTCTTATTTTAAGAGATGGACCTTGTTGTTTTGTAATTCGCTCTTATTACACCTTAAAATCACAGTGAGTAATGGTCCTTTTCCTTTCTTTGATCTTTTGCCCCTTTTTTTAGTTGTTGTCGCTTGTCTCTATTTCCTATTGGCTAATTTTGCTACTCTTTGCTTTATTTATTTATTTCTTTTGTGCTCTATCCTTTTATTTTATTATTTTATTTTTTGTATGCATCTCGTTCTGACGAGAAAATAAATATTCGGTGGTTGATGAACGCTACGTCATTTACGTGCTTTTGTACTTTTGACCAATTATAAAATGACAAGTATATTCTGACGTGGAAATAAAGAAATAAATCAAGAATTTCTAAATCCAACTGGATTTCTCCCTTCCCTTCCATCTGCAGCCACCGTCTGGAAGTTCTCCGTCGTGCGTCGTCGTGCGTCGCCCAATGCCATCATCCTCCAAATCTGTCGCGGCAATGGCTCCGCGGTTCCAGATCTGGACGCGAATCTGTCGGAGCTAGTTGCGGCAGCCAAGGCGGGAAAGTGGGTGTCGAAGATGGAAGTTACCGTGCCTTGAACGGCGGACATGGCCGAGTTTGGCGGCGAGTTTGGCGGTGGCCGGAGAGATGGTGGCTGTGATGGAGACGAAGAGAAAAAATCCGTACTTTTGAGTTTTGCCGACCGCTGCTCTGCATCTCCAGATCTGTGGACGAGCTCGCGGCCAAGGCTTAGCCGCCACGACGACGAAGAGGGTGGACGCGCAGGTCGGCCTGGACGCGACCGTCGTTCGACGACCAGTCTGGTCTGCCGTTCAAAGCTTTAAGCTCGAGTCTTGGCTCGTCTATGGTTGCCTACGACGAGCTCAACAGCTTGGCCAGACTCTGGTGACCACGGCGGTGGCGGCGGCTCAAGGATGGTGGTAGCGGCGGCTTGTGTGGGGGAGAAAGCCAAACTCAGGCGAAGCGGAGGTTGAAAATGGAGGGGGAATGCGTAATATCCACGTTTCAAGACGTGATTGCACATCATTAAATAAAGAGTTAATACCACGAAAAACCCCAAACTGGTATGCCCGTGACAAATTTACCCCAAACTATTTTTTTGATCATAAAAAACCCCAAACTGGTACACTTGTGACAAATTTACCCCAAACTATTTTTTTGACCTCAAAAAACCCCAAATTGGTACACTTGTGACAAATTTACCCAAAACTAATATATTTTTGACAAATTTACCTTCTGTTAATTGTTGTTAAATTTAACGTCAAATTACTTAGTTGGATGACATGTGGCACTTCACAGGTATACCAGTTTGAAATTTTTACCATCTGTTTATCACAGGTTTATCAATTTAGGGTTTTTAATGGAACCGATCCAATTTAACAAAGGGTAAATTTGTCATAGATGTAATAGTTTGGGGTTTTTCGTGGTAAAAAAAATGGTTTAGGGTAAATTTGTCACAAACGTACCAGTTTAGGGTTTTTTATGGTCAAAAAAATAGTTTGGGGTAAATTTGTCACTGGCGGACCAATTTGGGGTTTTTCGTGGTCAAAAAAATAGTTTGGGGTAAATTTGTCACGGGTGTACCAGTTTGGGATTTTTCGTGATATTAACCCTTAAATAAACACACAGATGACGTGGCATTTCACAGCCACCGAATATTTTCTCCGTTCTGACGTATGAGAGCCAAAATCGTTTGTTGCCCCACGCCTTCGCCTGCTCTAGCAACACCCCAATTCTGAGAAAAATATTTTCTGGATGATGAAGGTTCCGACTTCATTCTCTCCACTTTAATCTTGTTTTTTTTCCCTCGACAAATTAATTATAGTTTTTAATTGAAGAAATTTACTTAATCTTTTTTCTTCAGATTTTACTTGTAGACCGACATTAATTGTAAACATCCATAATTGCTCAATTATTCTAATAATACACTCTTTTTCCCTTATTACCGAGGAAATTATCATAATTGGTCTGGCAAGTAGTTACAGATCGGCGGATCATGGAACACCAAGCTTTATAGTTATTATTGTTCTTTGTGTTGTTTGTACTATCATTAATAATAATAATAATAATAATAATAATAATAATAATAATAGCAGTAGCAGTAGTATCAGTAGTAGTATCATCATGGTAATTATTCTAGTTAGGGTTTAGTAGGAGGAGTTAGCTACCCAGCCTTCTACTTAGAAAATTCATGTTTTCAAGAGTTAACAGAATTATTACGCCAATTAATGGCCTATTTGGCAACAATTTTATTTTCCGAAACAGAAAAGTAGAATGTCTTTTTTTTCTTGCTTCTTGTTTTTGCTCCAATCCTGCTCCCTGGCCATTGATCTGATCTCGGGAACAAGAAAATAAATTGATATTACTAAATGAATTTCTGCTTTCAAGAACAAAAGAACATGAATAAGAGAAACACGAACATTAACATGCAGGCCCCTAAGTGCTCAAACAATACAAATTAATTTCCAACCATATAGGGTAAGTAGAACAAGGGAAAAAAAAGACACTTTTGGTGCCAAATATTGTGTACATAAATCATTTTGGTGTCAAAAATTTCAATCGGATCGCTTTAGTGCAAATTTTTTTGAAAAATAATCACTTAAGTGCTAACTCCTATATGTTTAGCTGGAAATCTTATGTGGCACTTTTTTTTTAATCAATATATGATGCTGACTGGCTCGACGGAGGTCCATTGTAACATTTTTTAAATTTAAATTTTTATTTAAAATTATTTGGAAAATAAGTTGAAAAATTAAAGAAAGCTAATTTTTTTTTTAAAAGACGGCCCTTGTCGCTCGCAAATTCCCCCCTTTCCCCTCCCCCCTTTTTTTGCTAAAGTTTTTAGCTTATTTCAATTTTTTAAATAAAGTTTTTATTTTAAAAATTTTCTGTTAAATTTTCCATTTTTAAAATTTAATTTTATCTTTTGAATTTTTTTTTCTAAATTTTCAAGTCCACATGAACCTCATCTTTTTTTTTTGAATGCCACTTAAAATTTAAAAAGTAATTAAAAATGCCACATATTGAGAATGGCCGAAATTTTTGGTTGAAGGCACCAAATTGATTCTTTTGTCTCTGACTTGGCACTGAAGTAGTCTGATATTGTGGCACTTTTTTTTTATTAATATATGACACTGACGTGGCTCGCCGGAGGTTCAACGTGGCATTTATTTAAAATTTAAATTTTTATTTAATATAATTTGTAAAATAAGTTGACAAAATTAAAAAATCTAAAAAAATTTTAAAAAAGAGGGCCCTCACAGCCTGTAGACCTTTCTTCTTTTTTTTTTTTTGCTATTTTCTTTATTTTATTTCAATTTATTTTAAATAAATTTTTTATTTTAAATAAATTTCTATTAATTTTTCTATTTTAAACTATAATTCTATTTTAAAAAATTTTTCTTAAATTTGAAGTCCACGTGGACTTCATCTAAAAAAAATACCACTGAAAATTCAACAATTAATTAAAATGCCATGTATTGATAGTAGTCGAAATTTTTTTCGGAAGCACCACAATTATTCTTTTGCCTTCGACTTAGCACTAAAATAATTCGATTGAAATTTTTAATACTAAAGTGACATCCGTACATAATTTTTGACATAAAAAATGTCATTTTCATGTGGAACAAGCTACGTCAATTATAGTTTAAGATACTCCAGAATTCTAATTCCGACACTGATTTCATTTTCTCAAAGTACGATTACTTCGTCAAGGAACGATTGGTTTGCATGCAAGCCAGGGAAATTTGGACGGTTTTTTTTTTGGTCGGAAAATTTGGACGGTTTGGACCTTCAGTTTTCAACAGCGCAGGCTCGGCGTAATTACGTGGGCCCACAAAATTACTGGGGGAGCTGCCAGCTGTGAGGTGGGCCCGACGTTTTGGACTTTTTCTATTCTATTTAAGCCCGGCGTGACGGGGAGTGAACCGCTGGCCCTTATTCCTCCGGTTGTCGACATTCATGCAGGATGGCTCAATTTACGCGCCGCATCTGTATTCATATTTAATTGGACCGGCGACAAAGACGGAGCTAAATCGAAGACGATGACCTCAAGTGATTAGTTTTGGGCTTAATTAAGATAAAAACCTGTGGCGACGCAAATTTAAAAATTACGTTATGCTTAATTCAATTGGTGCTCGCACATGCGAAATAAGTGTAACTCCTTAAATGCACGAGGTAGTTGATTCTCTTGGTCGTTGGCAAGGAAAGCAATAAAAAGGACAGGCCTGAATCTGAGTCAAGAAGGGGAAATCTGGTCAATGAAGGGATGATATATTAAAACAAGGAGGAGGAAACTTTGCACATCCTCAGTCGTGAATAGAAAGAAGAAGAAACGAGAGAAAACAAAGTCTTGACATCTTGTTCTCACCCATGTATAAAAAAGAGCGCGATCGTCCACACACGCCATTCTTCCTCAGCCGCGTCAACTCCTCAAGCGGGGAGGGCCTCCAACGTTGCCGCTGCCCTGCTGCCCGCTCCAACACCGATCGCCGCTGCTCATTACCAGTGCGAGCTGCAACGACGAGCGGCTGCTGTCCTAGGGTCGTTTCCTTGATCATGCCAGCCGGGGACTCGCCAAACGGAGCTACTGTGCAGTGATCGCCCACTACTTCCCGGTTCCAGTTTGGAACACGTACCAGTTAAAAGAGTTCCGCGGATTCTCCGGTCAACGTCCATCCACATTTTGATCGAGTCATCACGGTTGGGGTTCAGACGAGTCCATCGAGCCCCCTCCTTGTTGTCACTGATCAAGAGTCCACCCGCCGTGGTCGAGCTCCAAAGGTCTCGTGCCGAACTGAGTCCTTGCGGTTCGGTTCAAACTCCAAGCTTGGGGGCATTTTTCGGGTGAATTCAAATTGGAAGAGCAATCTCGAGGGTTTGGGTATAATTTCCTATCTGTAGTTTGAATGTAAGCTTGCCTATTTTGCCATATTTGGATGTCATACTTGCATATCTTGCATATTACATGAAAGTGGATATCTTTAAAAAAAAAAATACGAGTTGATCAGGAGATATTTTTCCTGATCTACAGCTAGCCATATAGTTGAAAAAATAATCCGTCTTTAAGATTATGATTTGAATTCAATCGTTGGCCCGTAAGATTACAGATTAAAGATTGGGTTCAGATGTTGCAAAACTTTTTCCAGAAAATATCCCTTTTTTTTTTTTTTTTT
>JAGVVM010010727.1:0-11606 GCA_019149425.1 Psidium friedrichsthalianum
TGAGTTGGTGGTGCATTTCAGCCAAGCTGAGCCACTTCATGTTGGTATCTTTCTGTTTGGTGGTGACTTTTGACGGTCTGAAGATGCCCCCTTGTTTCATTCCCGGTTTCACTCACTTGTGCGTACGCCTATGTCGGGTATTCAGAAATAAGTGCATAATGAGGATACTCCGAATGGAGCGAACATATCTCCATCAATCCTTATCGCTTGAGATATGGCATGAGATTATTCAGATGATCTTGCTTCACATTGAAACATGTGTTGGTCACGATGATGCTTGCGGACGTCCGATTCGAATGGTTGTGGACCAAGTCACTTGTGGATGGAGCTCACGTTTGGTGATTGGACTGCGAGCTGAAGCTTTCTCGGTACGATAACAAACTCGCATCTGACTTGGCAGCTGAAACGAAGATGGGAATTCTTTCCTCTGGACTCACAAAATTCACCTTGGTGAGGGCTCGTTATGATTAAGAGTTGACCGAGAAGTCCTCGTTCGCATAATTTACTTTCCTACTTCGAACTTGGACCGAGCATTGTAGATTGGGACACGTATTGTGGCGACCATCGTTGCTCAGCATGAAGGTGTTTCCCAGGGTGATGAATGGAGGTTACAGACCAAGAGACATGCCATGCATGGAAACCAATGATGACTGGTGCTTCGGTGGGACGTACCACATTAGTGATCACTCTTGCAGCTTCTCAAATTTGGCTCGATGGAACTTCACTTGCTTAGATGGTCCCCTGCTTCTTGTCTTCTATAATCGCATGCAACACCAGTTATTGACGGATTATGACGAATGATCTTGGGGCTAAGGAAGATGACATCGAGAAACTGATAAGTGACACATGATATTGACATCAGCTGCGTGGTCGATGACGTGACAAAGGTGGTTGCGAAGCGGTATGCGTCGCGAGGAAGGGCTCAATTGGTGTCGAGTATGCTTAGCTTCGCTCTTTGACGCTCGCCTTCATTGCATATCATTGACCCAACGAAGAGTTCCTAGTGAAAGTCCCGTCTTTTCAAAATTTTCTTGTATCCGTGCGGTGATCCCAAAAAACCCTTTGGTCTTGTGAATCTGTGGTAAACATCAGCAGCAGAAAATCAGAGGCCAAGACACTCATTTTGGTACATGATCGAGCCTCCTGGAGATTACAATGTGACTGGTTTCAGGACTATATTCGGCTCGACTATAATACTTACAAGATCTATCTGGATTCCTTGATTGGCTCATCAAAGCTATTAGTCACTCTGACCACAAGTGGACGTTTTACCAAGGGTTGGCATGTATTCCACTCCTCATATGTCATGAAAATCCTAAATTGCGTCCACCAGAATTGCCGCCTTCAACTCCTCCAGAAAGAACGAGACTTTGCTTCCTTCTCTCTCCTTCACTCTTCTCTTCTATGAGTACCATGATCTCAGCATGATTAGCCATATTCCTGGTTTTCGATCGAGTACTATTAGTACACGGAGTATTCGTGACCAATTACCTGAAAAATGTATCAACATGATCAATATAATGAAGAGAGATGATGAATCGATCCATGGCTCTAGACCAAACTAACTCACGTGACCTGACTTGACTCATGACTGTGACGTGGGAAAATTTCAGTTCAGTCAGATTTTAGTAAAAAATTCATGAAAAATCATGAAATGATCGAAATGCTGTCAAAATTTGTGAGCATGTAGCTAAAACAAATATGAACAACTTTCGTGTTTTGTGCCAGGGCTGGAAGTGCATGGATCAATACAGTTTAATACATCTTTGGAAACATTTTGTCCAAAAAACTGTTTTGTCCGGTTTCTTTCTGAAGAACGAATAGCCCATTAAAAATAAGAATTAATGTCCCAAAATTTTCAGGCCACTAGTTGAGATCCCAACCTCTAACTTTCACGTTTTGACTTCATTCAAAAAGTCCCGTTTAGTGGTACTAAATAGCAAGATAAGAGTGAGGACGGAATATTGAGAAATTTCAGACTGCCTTTGCCTTAACCATTAGTTCCACCATAAATAGAAAACATTCTGGATTGATCTCAAAATTTTTCTCAAGATTGAACAGGATGTTCCAGACATTTCTTATGAAGACAAGTCATTCCAAATTTGCACCCAAAAAATTTGAAATTTTGCGTATCACAGTAAGGTCAACCAGAAACAGGATCTTAAATCAGTAAAAAGTACTACAAACTCATGAACTTGTAATATAAATGTCTAGACCAGTGACTTAGAATTGAAAAGACATGAATGAAAAGACATGACTCGATAAACTCAAACATAAAAGCCTATCACTTCGAGGGCCCGGCTCCATCCTTCGATCTCTTGTTCTGGTAATTGGCTTGGGTCTTCGACCGCTTGAGGGCCTTCTACGCCATGGTAATCTCCTCGTATGCCTCAGCTAGTAAGCGTTTGAGTTCATTGTTGAGGTATCGGGGTGGAGTGATATCAGGAAGCTTTGGACGCCAGGCTTCGGGAATGGAGTGCTTCAAACGGTATTCCTTAGTAGATCAGTAAGCCTCCTCAGCAGGTTCCAACGGCTTTCTCGGGAAACTGAGCTTGGTTGGCCGGCAAGCCGCCCATAGATAACGCATGGAGATAGCCGTCTCTTCGTGCTCTGGAATAAGATTCTCAAAGTTCAGATGAACCTGCTCAGCTGGGGGAGGTGGAGGGATCTTCTGCACACAACCAAACTGTCGAATGACGCGAGGTGGGTAGTACTCTGCTGTCCCTATGAAACCCAACAAGGGAACAAATCCAGCTTGGCCAGAGGTGAGGCGAGCTTCCTTGCGTTGGAACCAGCTAGCGTGCCATTGGAGGGACTTGGCAGATGGATGCCTCATGAGATTTAGCCATTCAGAAAAATGATAGTCCGGACACTCATTTTGTTTGTTCTTAAAAATGACCAACGGAGGGGCAAAGTTTCTAAGCATGTTGGTCGACACAAGCCCCTGACACTCTTTAATGTGAGAAAGGAACCAGACTTGTAGGAGCTCGGCTGGGGCTCGTAGGACCTTAGCTTTGCCTTATATTTATTTAGGGAAATAAAAGTTTCAGCCAGGATTGCATTCGCAAAATTCTTTTCCTCACAAACGTGTTGAGTAAAGTGCATTCACAAAATTCTTTTCCTCACAAACGTGTTGAGTAAAGTGCGCCATGTGTGGATTGATAGAGTTCTTATGATGAGGAAACACTACCAGCCCAAAGAAAGCCAATAAAAAGATTTTTCCCTTTTGTAACAATCGGGCTTTGTTAAAACAGTCAATCAGGAAGGAAAAGGAGCAATGTCCATAATTTGATTTCAAAACCCTTTGAATGACCGAAATTTCAACTTTTAATAACTCGGCTAAAATTCCAGAGGCATCCTCTTTCAAGTATGGGCCAATGAGCTCGGAGTCTAAGGACTTACCAATGAGCACGCTATATTCTTCCAAGGTAGGGGTGAGCTCATGCTTACCAAGTAGGAAAGTGGCTGTCTGAGGAACCCAACAATGAGCCAAAGCATGAATGATCCCGGTGCGGACATTAATATCCAGTAATAAAATGAGCTTTCCTATCCTGTTCTCCACATACTCGCGTGTGATTTGATCCAATTGCGGAAGCTAGCCGACCAGATCGTCCTTAGTTACCTCAACAGTGCGAATGTTGCCGTGCCCCATGAAGTGATAAATCAAAATAACGACGCACCTAATAGCCATGGACCGACTCGAATTAAATACGAAAAAACATGTGCAACAATCAAAGATCATGAGTTCAGAGACAAGCGGAATGATGATTATGCATGCTTTATTAGCCGAGTTTCTTAAAGCTTCAGAAGGCGAATCGTACCTATTGATTTAGGTCTTATTCAGCAGTTCTTAAGCTAGGGGGTGTTAAGAATTCCTCTCATGCCTGCAGATTCAGGCCAGAGCAGGGAATTCTTAACATAGTCGGGGTCTAGGGTAAGGTCATCCATTCCTCCATCCTGAGGCCAGGCAGAGCCTTGCCTAGACACCATCCTAGGCTCATCTAACATTTTAAGGTCTGATGCAATGCATGTCACGCACGACAATTATAATTCACTCAAAGATGGCATATCACATTAAAACAAAACAACGGAATGTAATGCCAATAATCAAGTAAACCTGCATAAATGATTAGAAAATCAAGGATCATTCATGAAAATTAGCCCAAAACTAAGAGCAAGTCATGACCACCAAGGCATAATCCGGAAAATTCAATCCAGAAATCCAAAAACCATTCCAATCACTCAGTGACAACTAACCAATCTCAATCCACAATCAATCAATCCAAGGATGACTCAAGAAAATCAATGGCCTAAGTCCGCAACGAATTCTTATATTTCCGAAAATTTTAAGGGTTTTCTTCTTTCATTCTTTTTTCTTTTTTTCCGAAAAATGAAGTTTAATTTCTCGAAAATTAAAAATTGATTGCACCCATCAACTTTTCCGAAAAAAAAATTAAGAAAAATTTTCAGTCCCCAGCGGAGTCGCCAAGCTGTCGTGACCTAAAAATCGATGCTAGGTTAACGGATTATTAGGTTAATTGACTAACCTAATTCAGACCCTCCCAAGTCCTACCGAATCGCAACTTAAGTTCTTTTCATGCAAAAGTTTATTCAATTCAGAGCCGCCACTAATCGTTATTGGTAGGTCGATTAGAAACCTAAATAAATTAATGGGAGAATTAATTTATTTCTGCGAACCAAAGAAAATGAGTCCGGAGACTTGATTACATTAATTTGAAAAAATTAATACCCTTTCGGTACCAAATTTCATGAAGAATCCACTTGATTGATGATGTGAATGAAAAAAAAAAGCCATTTTTTTTTGGATTTTTTATTGAACGAAACAAACAAAAGATTGAACGAAATTAAACAAAAATGCCCATAATATACCTTTTAATTTCGATTTTTCCGACAAATTCACTCATTCCCAAAGATCTGGGCTGGAGAAGAATTTTATCCGCTACGTTCTCGGAGATTCGAGCCAGTATGCGGATAATTTGTATAGAATAACATCGTCCCTCATTACCAAAGGGCAGAACACGAAATTCTATACTAAATTGCCGTCCCATTCCACAAGACCGTGGCTAAGGTATGCAATTTATTTTCCGAAGGGTCTAGGCACAAAGGGAGCATATATTATGGACATATTTGTTTAAAAATGTGCAAACAATCAAACATGACAAAAAAAAATAAAAAGCAGAGTGAGCAATTTAGTTTAATTTCTTTTTTTTTCAGAAAAATAGAAGGGGTGACCGAAAGTGCTCAAGTGGGGTCCACCTTTCCTTTTGAAATTTGAATTCAAGCTTGAGAAAATTATCTTTAAGGATTTGAAACTGATTCAGATAATTCTCAAAAATTTGGATAATTTATCTAGTTCAATCAAATCTTATCCTTAAATCAAATAAACCTAAGAAATTCTCCAGAGATAAGATAAGATAACTTTCAGATAAACATCTCAACCAACTCGCATGCTAGAGATAATCATTCAAAGCAAAGGATTATCCGCAACAAGTCCGACGTTATCCAATTCAAATTTTCTCAAAGATTAGATGAAGTTTGATTTAATAAACCTCATCCACAACATAGAGATAACATCAATAAAATCACGAGATAAGACAACTCAACCACTCATGAGATAAAATTCGAAGCAAGACTCATCCATGGACATACTGAATTCAACCAAGGTGACACATGTGCAGAAAATCAATCTTTGGTTCACAAAAATTCCTTTTCTTTTTTCAACTAATCCAATTCAATCTTAGAAAAATGCCCAACAAGTTTTAACTTTGAGAAAAGGTTTTCTTTCCAATCATATTGTATCAATCCTCAAGATTATCCGAGCAATTTCATGATCAAATGAATTAATCTAAAAAAATCAGAAATTGTTAGCAAGGGAATTCAATTTTCTGAACTTAGCACAATTCAGGAAAAGGAGTAAATTTTCACTTTAATTGCAAGTCGAATATGTTCATCAAAACGATATAACATACATGCAAGTTCTCTAAGTAAAATGAGCATGAATTGCAAAAAATTCAGAAATTTTACCTTTTTCCAAGCCAAATTCCAGCGCGCGTACAATCTCTAATTCCGAGGTAATGTTGCCAAAATTGAATTAGACGATTGGCTCGACCAAGGGAAAATCACCCAAGCAAAGAACTTCGGCAAGGACAGATTTGTGCTTCTGTTGAGACATTCTTTGCAATGACAATTTTTAGGACCAGTTCACCTTGAACAGCAGTAAATTTGGGCACTGAACAGCAGAGAACTCAGTGTTGAACCAGCGATAAAAACTGACCCCAAACAGCGGCAAAACAATGATGAATCCGACCCTAAACCTGCAGCAAAACAGTGGTGAAACCAGCCTTGATTCAGCGGCGAAAACCGTGACAAAACTGACCTAGACAGCAAGTTTTTGAACACCTAACAACTGCAGTTTTGATCACTAAACAGCAAGGGCTCCAGACATCAAATTGCAGTGAAATCGTCCTCTAATAACAGCAAATTCAAGGATGGAATAGGGAGGATTCTGGGCATCGAATAGCAGTGACAATAGGCACCAACAGTAGCACGATCTAGGGTGGAATGGCGGCAAAAACACAGCACCGGGTGGCATCGAGTAAAGATCAATTGAACACGAAGTGAGGAGAATTTTTTAGTGCTTTTTTCAACATCTCTTCTCTATGCTTTTCTCGGGCTGGATGGCAACCTTGTCAGAGCAAGTCAATAGAGGAACAACAATAGCATCAAGGCACGGGCATCGGTGATGAGGCAACCGACGACTTCGCCATGAAAGGACTTTGCCATAACACCCTCTCTCCCTTAGATCTCACGTGTCTCTCTCGATACATATTCTAGAGAAGATTGCCGACCATGATGAGCAAAAGAAAAGAATAATCGTAGCTATTAGTGGGACTCATCAAGCATTAAAATTTCCCAATAGAAAAAGAAAATCCGGGAAAATGACACTCCCTCTTCGAGATGATTTTTCGGCATGGAGCTCTCTGTATTGTCAATTTGTGGCTCTTCTGTGATGTGCCACCACTTGCTTCATGGACTCATTCACATGGTAGGTGCGCCCCGAATGAAACCAGCGCCTCTTTTCCTCTCTATGTGTTGCCGTGAAGATCCCAACGTGAAGCTCTCTGGCCGTGTATGTCTCTAACGTGGCCCTCTAATATGCTATGTATTCAATAGTGAATTGGCCTCCTCAACCCTAAGCTTAAGTTAGCTTATATAGGCACAAGGTGAATTCTATTGACCGTAGGATTAGACTCTGAGCATAGGATTAGCTTTCAACCGCAGGATCCAAAATTCTAAATTTTAAAGAGTCTCATCTTCATGGAACTCTTAAAATTCAGATTTTTTTTCAAAAACCCTAATAGGCTAGAATAAATCTGAAAATAAGTCCAAAAACTCTCATAATTTTCGACACACCTATTGCTAGCCTTAGCCGAATTTCTCAAGCTTGCTCGGGTCCATTGCTCGTCAATTTAAGCTCAATTCCCCACCGTCGATGCAAAATGCAATGAAGAAAAAATAAATATGCAATGCATGGAGAAATATTTTTGGTGAGAATTAATTCTCAATTTTGTGTAATATGAATGAAAAAAGAAAAATCAAAATTTAGGTGTCAACAAGGGCTGGGTCTAATGTTGATCCTCGTGGCTGCAGCACTGATCATATTGGCGTGCTCATACTGGAAGTGTACTTCCGGAGCATCGCACGAGGCTGACAAGAAGCTGCCCCAGGCGGTGATGACGCCATTAGATGCGGAGCCAAAGATTGTGGTGATCATGGCCGGAGATGACATGCCAACCTACCTAGCGAAACCAGTCACTCCTGTGCCCACCTGCTGTGATCAAGTCTAATATATATTCACCAATCACTACGGGTCCTCTTGAGATCATGTGAACCGCGAATCACATGCATTTGGATCACCTAGAAATTTTGTCCTCTTTCTGCCATATTTTGTGCTATACGAACATGTAGAATTGGAGAGAATTACAGTGTTTCTCAAAGGATCTCTACAGTTTCTTCTTTTTAAAATTGCTCTTGGTCCTCAAATGATGAATCCTTTATTCATGGGATGGAAACACCACTCATCTCTGAATTTTTGCAATGTGAATTGGATAGTTGACTATATGTGTTCTTGTTCAAGTTAGATCCTTCCGTCGAATTGATTCCCAAAATGCCAACGTGGCAGTCCAAGTCAGTGCCACGTCAGTTTCAACCGGTGTAAATGCTGAATAGAATTGCTGATGTGGAGTGGAAGAAGGAAGATTTGGATTGCAAGGCATATACCCTACTGAAAAGGGGGAGAGGGGAAGAGGAAGGAGCCACCACTGCCTAGGCACAGGCGAGGGTCCGGCATCCCTTGCTGGCCCAGCCGAGGGCACAAAGACTGTGGCCTGGCGAGGGATGATTGACGGTGCAACTTATGGGACGATTTCTCCCTTGGACTTGGTCCACACGTTTCACAAAATCGCCAGAAACATAGTGATATCATTTCGCATGGCATTGAAGAGGCCTACCTATTACATCAATCCGAAAATATCAAGTCCTAAATGTGCGTTCAAATAATCTACCAATACTTACCAATCCGTAGCACGCTCCCGCTAATCATCATAGAGGAAACCTCCCTAAAGTACTTCATGGTCTCCGTTCTCTAAGAGTCGAATATGGCAAAAAAATGTCCCTCTAAAGAAGGCAAGCACCTCTTCTATTCTCATGTTCCTAAAAGAGAGACCAAGAGAGAGAAGGGTGCTTAAGAGGGGAGAGAGACAGAGAAGGGGGAGACTGAGAGGTACATATTTTGTGGGGCTTAAGGTTTTCACCATTTATAAAAGTGGATGAGTCCATGCCCACAATTCAAAGATGGGCCCGATTTTTGTTTACCTCGATAACGCGAATGGAGAGGGAGGTGAAACCGCACTCATTATGTACAGACCTACAAATCATTGCCAAACTTTTTCCAAACAATTTAAAATTACCACAGTAAAAAAATAAGTCAATACAAGTATAATTAAAAAAAACATAACAACTATTGAAAAAAAGAAAAAAAGGTTTACAAGCCCTCTAAGTGCCAGGCAGGCTTATACGGCACTTCTCGTGCGACATTTTAAGTTCTGCACGGGACCATAATATGGTAAATATCTTTTTACCCTAATTTGATAAATATTTTTTTAAAACATAAATTGGAAAAATAAAAATAAAAAGCCCTTCAGGCTCCACCTCCGCTACTCCTCCTCTCCCTCTAGCTGCATCTCTAGCAGGAGACGGTAATGCTAGTATGGGCCCTCCATCAGGAGGCGGCGGCTGGGCTAGTACGGGTCCTCCAGCAGGTGGGGATAGGGCTACAGACCGCCTCCCCCTCCAACACCTAGGGGTACTCTCCCTCCCCGGCCACCCCCACGCTTGCACCCAAACGCACAATCACGTTATGCATATACACATCTAGATCTGGATCTCCATCTTCAGGCAGACCCCAAATGGCACTAAGAATAATCTCTTGCCTTTTAAGTGGAGCGATAAATAGACTTACCTCGAGTATCCATTAGGTTAGACGGCTCACGAACAAGGAGTTCGGATCACCCGGGTGGTCTTTCTCGACCTCAAAAGTTTGCAAATAACAAAAATGAGCATGTGTTATAACACCTTAAATCTCAAACGAAAAAAATAATGATTGAGATAGCTCGTCACCTATTGCCGTGAAACTGCAACTCGTTGGATCATCCGTACGTTTCACAAAACCGACAAAAAACACAGTGATATCATTTCGCGTGGTATTGAGGAGGCTGTCCATTACATCAATATAAAAATGTCGAGTCCTAAACGTGAGTTCAAATAATCTACCAATACTTACCAGTCTCGTGGTATGCTCACCACTGATCATCACAGAGGAAACTTCCCTAAAGTATTTCATGGTCTCCATTCTCTAATATTCGAATATGGCAAAAAATGCCTCTCCAAAGAAAGAAAGCACCTCTTCTATTCTCATGCTCATGAGAGAGAAACCAAGAGGGAGAAGGTGCTTAGGAAGAGAGAGAGAGAAGGGGGAGACTGAGAGGCATAAATTTTGCGGGGCTTAGGGTTTTCACCATTTCATAAAAGTGAATGAGTCCGAGCCCACAAATTTAAAGATGTACCTAATTTTCATTTACCTCGACAACATGAATGGAGAGGGAGGCGAAACTGCACTCATTATGTTTAGACTACAAATCACTGTTGAATTTTTTTTTCCAAACAATTTAAAATTATCACGGTAAAAAATAAGTCCATACGAGTATAATTAAAAAAAAAAACATAACAAATACTGAAAAAGAAAAAAAAAGGCTTACAAGCCTCTGAGTGCTAGGTAGGCTCATGTGGCACTTCCTGCCTGACATTTTTAGTGCCGCGGAGACTCTAGTATGGTAAATATTTTTATTACCCTAACTTGATAATATCTTTTTAAAATCTAAATTGGAAAAAATAAAATAAAAATAAAATAAAAAGCCATTCAGGCTCCACCTCCACTACTCCTCCTCCCCCTCTAGCTCCATCTCCAGTAGGAAGCGGAAATGCTGGTGTGGGTCCTCCATCAGGAAGAGGCGGCTGGGCTAGGACGGGTCCTCCTAGTAGGCGGGGATAGGGCTAGGGGACTGCCTCCCCCTCCAACACCTAAGGTTACTCCCCCTTCCCCGTGCTGCACCCAAACGCACAATCACGTCATGCATATACACATATGGATCTCGATCTCCATCTTCAGGCAGACCCCAAATGGCACTAAGAACAATCTTTTGCCTTTCAAGCGGAGCGATAAATAGACTTACCTCGAGTATCCATCAGGTTAGACGCCTCACGAACAAGGAGTTCGGATTGCCCGGGTGATCTTTTTCGATCTTAAAAGTTTGTAAATAACAAAAATAAGCATGTGTTAGAACACTTTAAACTTTAACGAAAAAAACAGTAATAAGTAGCTCGTCACCTATTACCGTGAAACTGCAACTCATTGGATCATTTGCACATTTCACAAAATCGTCAAAAAACACGGTGATGTCATTTCGCGTGGTATTGAGGAGGCCGTCCATTACATCAATCCGAAAAATCGCGAGTCCTAAACGTGCGTTCAAATAAGCTACCAATACTTACCAATCCCATGTCACGCTCACCATTGATCATCACAGAGGAAACTTTCTTAAAATACTTTATGGTCTCCATTCTCTAATAGTCGAATATGACAAAAAATGCCCCTTCAAAGAAGGCAAGCACCTCTTTTATTCTCATGCTCGTCAGAGAGACCAAGAGAAGAAGGGTGCTTAGGGAGAGAGAGGAGGGAGAGACTGAGAGCACAGATTTTATGAGGCTTAGGGTTTTCCCATTTGTAAAAGTGGATGAGTCCGGCCCACAATTCAAAGATGGGCCCGATTTCGTTTACCTCGATAACGCGAATGGAGATGGAGGTTGAAACCGCACTCATTATGTTTAGACCTACAAATTACTGCTGAAATTTTTCTAACAATTACCACGATAAATAATGAGTCCATGCGAGTACAATTAAAAAAAAACATAACAAATATTGAAAAAAAGAAAAAAAAACTACAAGCCCTTTGAGTGCCCGGTTGGCC
>JAGVVM010010728.1:0-18934 GCA_019149425.1 Psidium friedrichsthalianum
CCCCTTTCAAGAAGAGATCTCACACTCGTCTGTTCTCAATGAATAAAACTAACACATTTTTCTCCCCCACACCTCCCCCACCCCCACCCCATCAGCCAGAAAAGAGGTGGGAACAAAACAAGTTCACATCAGCACAAAGGCCACCCATTTTCTCTTTTTCACAACCCGTAAACGACATGGCCCCAAGGAAATTTGAACCGGGGCCGCTTAGAGATATAGAGAAGGACTCCTAATGACAGATGTTCTAAGGTGCCCTTTGAGGATTCTGAGCTTCCGCAAACAGAGAACATTAGGAGTTTTTACAGCAATATGATATGTCCCAAACACTGGAGCAACCAGCCGTAAAAATGAGCGACTAGACATCCAAAAGTTGCAAGAAATTTAAAAGGGTTCCTGAATACTGAAGACGGCCATCACCATGTATAATCATTAGGGGTAGAGTCCGAGATACCTGAGCCAAGAAACAACACTGCCTGGACCAAGTAAACCTATAACCAGTGTACCCTTAGATCGTCCAAGCCTCGCCGAGCCAAGAAATGAAATGGCCAAACTCATCAAATGAGGGAACCATGCATTAGAAATACCCAATCTATGCGAAGGATCTCTGATGGCATTGAAGTCACTAGCAACTAACCAAGGCACATCAGTAATAGAGCTAATAAATACGCTCCAAATTAGCCCAAAAGTGAGCGTCTAGAAACAAAAGTGTGGTTGAAACACAAAACGAGCACAAGAGAGGACCCTACTGGGAGACAAAAAACGAAGCTGGCATGGATAAAACTGCTCAGATGAAGTAAGAATAGCAAGCTCAAATTTCTGAGGATCCTAACCAACCAATACACCACAGAGGGCAGCCAGAGTAATTTGCATGCCACTTTCAATCGGAACAAACCCAGCAGACAAAACTGGAAAATAAAGTGCTCAGGGACTTTTGTTTCCAAAATTCCAATATGAGAGATGGTTACTTCTAACAACTTCTTTTATTCAGCTTTGCTTAAGAGGGGTTTTAACACGGCCTCTGAGACCATACACCCCCCAAAAAACTAGAAGGGCTGAGAAAAGTTACCGTTTCTTGTTCCCTCCTTGCCTTTTTTTGAGGCTGGCTGAGGTCTTGACAGCTGGATTTAGTTGCTACATCAGAATTGAGGCATATTGTATCGATCACCATTGGAATTGGAACAAACTTGTCTTCCAAGGATTAGAATGATACTCTGTTGGGCAGCCCCTTGTTGCGAGTATAGCATGCATGAGCGGGAGGGGGGGAGCTCCTCATTAACTCACGCCAATGTACTACAGAGCTGATAGTTGTTCCTGCAGACTCAGAGGATGCATTAGGGGTAGCTTGGGACATGCTAGATCCTCCAGGCCAGGATGCCACTATATTTGCTCTCGTGGAAGGGTGGATTAGCATGGCCAAAGAGGCACAAAAGTAGTTTCACCAAGAACTGTTGCTTAAGAAAGTTTCTTTGTACGCGAATTAGCTCCTCTACTAACCCATTCCATGCATCCTGATGAGCTTTAGTGACAGCATGGTTCTCAACCGATGTTGACGGCTGCTGAGCAACTGCATTCAGAGGTTGTTCTCTTAAAACTGAGTATCTTCAGGAGGTTGGTATCAGTTGTTCTTCGGGACGTTAATAGCCAAAGAGGTCGCAACGCATAAAGAAATTTGGTTTGATACTCGTATCCACTTCCACAGAATGAGAATCAACTCATAAGTAGAACATTGATAGAGGTATAGAGGGGTTATTGGCTTGACTCCACACAAACCCGAGCCAAAAGATAACATTGTCTTATGTTCTCAATTTGCAAATCCAAATGAATGAGCTTGCCGATAGCACTAAACTATAGAGCTAAATGACTTTGAGCCGGTCCCATAAAGAGAAAGGAAACAGACCGTAGTCTAACCAGGACTGGAGAGAGGATTCATGCTTCACCTCATTTGAGGTCTATTTTGGGTTGCCATTATACAGGAATTTAGGTTACCTTGCCATAGTGATAAGAAGCCATTTCTCCAGAATACTTTTATTTAACAACGCAGTCGAAATATGGAAGAAGTAAAAAACCTGTTCGTCATTAGCCATGATTCACAGAGATGTGATCCCCACAACCCTTTTATAAAACCTTCTGTCAGTTGAATGGAAAGCATCGCCCCACAAAGTATCCTACCAAGCATTCCTTCCATTTCAGAGATAGATATCGGGCGTGATTTAACAATAACTTTGCCATCAATGATAGCAGGTGGATGTAAGTGAGATCATAACCTTTCTCGGCAGTTAGCTACAGACGCCGAGACCGTGACTGAGAAGCTTACCAAGCCGGCCTGAATAGGGGTTTGGATAAATCTCTTCTACGGCTTCGACGTCTCCTTGATGAATGAGCATTAGGAAGAGGTCTATTAGCAGTTGAAGATTTCTAGCAACCATATGTACTGCAGAATTCACAATCGATTTTCCCTTTAAAGGGTGAATGGAGACTTTAGGGGGCGAGCCAACACCACTAGTAGCATTCGACTTCGGCAGGGTGCTCAAAAAATTCACTTTTGTTCTGTTTATCATGCCGTAGCTAGTTAGGCCTCAACGGGACAGATACCTTCCGCATATCAGTTACACTCAGCCATGGCAATCCTTAGACCCACACAGACATACCACACTGGGAGGAAGAAAACCAGAAATCTAGCCAACCAACTAGAATGGAGGATCAGGCAACCAACTACTCCCTTACACAGTAGGAAACAACAAGGCAACAGATTCGCAGAAACCACAGAAAAAACCAGAGGAGATCGAGCTTACTTAGATTTGTCACGAATCACTGGAGAGGGAGTTCCATGGAGATCCAACCAGAGAAATAATGGGGATGGGGTGGCAACCCTAACCACCAAGAATTGCAGGAAACGACGGTTGATCGTCGGGAATCGAACAAGAAGTCAGCCAGTGTACAGTAGCCGAGAGAAGGGCTATCGGGAGACCATGAGAGGATATCCGTGAGCAGTAGCAGACGCAAGTGACTAGTCTTAAACTTTAGTTGGACTTGGTTTTGAGACCATGGTAGAGAGTTAAACCCAAAAAACTAAATTATTAGGTGAAGCCATGGTTATTTAAATACTGTGCATTTCTTGGTCTTTGATCACTATATGGTTCTTTGTGGTGTCCTGGAAATTTTCTCTCACCATAGTACCTTTTATCTCCAGAATATTCTCGTTAGGTCCTTTAAAAGTATTACTTGCAGTTGTGCTGACAGATAGCTGAAAATTATGAGTGTTCATTTTCTCCCTTTAGACTCTTATAATGTCTATTTGAAACACTTGCAATCTAGGAAAAATAGGACTACTCTTTTCTCAACATAGAGATTCTCCTAGTGTCGATATAAACAATTTATTGTGAAACCCTACTCAGTCAACTCGCTTCTTTCATCCTAGAAATATTCTAATGTCATAGTTAGCTTAGCTTTGAGATTTCTTTCTAGCAACTTTTAGTGGTGTTGGCCTTTTTTTCTTGACTTGTTCAATGCTAAATCTCATGGATGCTGGTGTTCCACTTGCATTCTAGTGACTTGGCTAGTTTTTGAGTGTAGTCTAGAAGATTTAGGCTACATACAGTAACGTTTCTGTCCTGAAAACAACTTTTGAAATAGATTGACCTATTTCTGTTTCTACTCTTGGCACTGATTTTTGGGAACAGAACGCATTTGGTAAATACATAAAATTTCTATTCTTGGAACAAGAGAAAAACAGAAAACACATTTAGTAATTGCAAAAAACATTATGTTCCTAATTTTTTCAATGTGGACGAGGTCAACTATAAAAGAATAAAATAAAAGAGAAGTGTCTTCCATAGATAGAAAAAAATTACAATATGAGTCATACATAAATGTCTCAAATAAATAAAATATGATTACAGAATTGAAAAATACAAAGTCATGGAATTCTAGGCATATCGTAATCTCTTGCCAATTTATTTGTAGGATTTGATGAGACCCAAATATATAACTAATATAACTAATAATTTATTATTAGTAGTGTTATTACTCATCATACATCGAGCCTATTTGCTCAGTTATGGGCAAATGTCTTTGAAAAAATGCAAATACCTTTGACTAAAGGAATTTGGTGAAATGCAAATACTGTTGGTAAACTGTAATTAAAAAGTGCATTTAGATAAAACTTTGACATAAATACCATTTGGTAAAAAAAAAAATTACTTTGGTAAATGATTCAATTCTCAGTTAATTTTTATTATTTTGAATATTATTTTTAATTTGTTTCTCCAATTATTTTTTCAATATTTTTATTTTTATTTTGATTTTTAATTTTTAATTTTTTAATTTTAATTTTTAATTTTAATTATTTTTTAAATTATTTTTTATTTTTTCTTATTTAATTTTCCGTAAATTATTTTTTATAGTTTTAATCATTTTTTTAATTACTTTATTTAATTTTTAATTTTTAATTTTTATTAATTCTATTTTTAATTATTCTTAATTATTTCTATTTTTATTTTTGGAAAAAATTATTTTATATTTTTATTTTTAATTCTCAAGAAAGCGTTCTCAATGTTTATAAAAAATATTTTAAAATGTGTTTCTAAAAAGTGTTTCGAAAACACAGAAGCAAGTTTTTTGTTCTTGTTTTTTGTTCGAAAAATGTTTCTATTTATAAAAGTGTTCCGGAACACTTCGGAAATACTTTTTACTATCGCGTTTCTGTTCCAAAGTGTTTCCAGAAGACTTTGGGAACAAAACACTTTTTCTGAGTGTTACCTACGCAGCATTATATGTTGATAAAAACTATAGCTAAAGCAATTTCTTGCACGGTCCCAACATATCATTGCCTTAGGATTTCATTGTAACCACAAATTACGATTCCTTGGTGTGTTGTGTAGAGTCTGTTGGCAAGCATAAAATTTGCTGAAAAGATTGATTTTAATGTTTTGTGGGAGCTATTGTTCTTCAAACCATTTCGTGGTTTGCATACTATTTCATTGACTTCTTCTTCATGACATTCCTTCTGGGAACTCTATTTTTATACTGTGGTATGTGTGACATCTCGAATTTCAGTTATCTGTAATAAATAATATTTGATTTTCGAAGATTGAGAGACAAAATTTGGACATCGCCTTGAAAGGCGTGAAATTAACAGTTTGGCTTCAAAGTGTCTAAAGGAAGGGTAAAATTGGACATTGCCATCTCGCTCCTGGTTTGTACTAGAATCCATGGCTAGAGAGTGTTAGTAATTTTAGCGTGGCTAGAAAATTTGTTCGGCAGTATTCCGAGTTTTTTCGGATCGCGATTGAGCCAAATCAGCACCGATTGAGCTCTACTAGTCTTGAAATTTCACGGAATTTTGAGAAATGTCTCGTCGGTTATCTTTTTGACCATTTAACAAGCTTGACCAAAATAATTGAAGCCCAATTTTTATCAGTCCAAATTTTACTGATAGTCTAAAAATCAGTCAATTCGTTCAGCTTTAGGCCGCTTTCGATAAATAGTAATATTCAATAATTGCCCTTAGAGATAATATCTACTCTCTTTCTTCTCTCTCCCCAGTAGAATCTCTCTCCTCTCTCTCTCTCTAAAATTTTCGGATTTTTTTTCTCTCTTCCTGCTGGTTCCAGTTTTCTGCCATCAACTTCAACTGGCCGCCGACGGAAATCACGACCGTTGTATTTTTGTGATTTTCAAATATATTGTACTCATGTCCGAGATGAGTTCATAAAACTTTGAATCACTTCGATCCGAGGTCGTTTGACCTTCCAAATTGCTGCGCCGTTTTGGTCGACGAACTAGTTTTTTGCTACCCGAATTTGATCTAGGGCTCATGTTGATATATGTTGACCCCAACGACCCCTAGAACTCATTTTCATGTGAAAATATTGATTTTCAGCTTGAGAACCACCCCGTTCAGCCCTTGATCGCCCGGTTTGGACGAAATCCACCGAACCCGTCGTGCTTTTTCGGTCGCCGCCGTGCGCCGCCGCTTCCACTACCTTCTTAGCTCTATTTTAGCCTCGAATAGGTAAGTTAAACCTCTATTTCTCGATTAGAACATTGTACATGCCATGGACTAGCTCTAGGGTCCGATTCATGGTAAATCGATTTAGAAAAATTTACCGTAATTGGTGTATTTTGAGGAAATTAATTTGTGGGTTGTGAATATACTGTGGAGTGATGAAATGTTGCTTTTCATGTTTGAATAATGCAGTTGGTGGTGATTGATGTGGGTCCCGCAAGGTTCGAATACCGAAAAATAGATTTTGGGAGATTTAGTGCAAAAAAAGGCCAAATAGTGTTTTGAAATTACTGTTTATGAACCTCTGAACACTGTTCACGTGCTGCCCAATTAAATTTTCATTTGAAAGTGACAAGTTTGTTGGTCCCATGTGGTTTGAGTACCAAAAAATGGGTTTATGAAGCATTTTATGCAAAATCGGGCTAAGCAATATATTACTATTTCAAATATTTGGGGCCCGTATTCGTGTTCAAAAAATATCTGAGGATGGATTAGACGTGTTCGATTTAAAAGTCCTGATTATTTATATCGAGCCATTGATTGCTGTTGTTTGAAATCTTGGTTTGAGATATGATCTCGAATTGGACTGATTTAATATTTTCTGGCCCCCCGTGATTTTGAATACGTGAGTTGAGTGCCTGAGTTGGGGGTCTGAGGTATTTAGTATTCTGAGAAGGGATCTATAGGTTAGCTTATGAGATTTGTTCTTATAAGTAATTGTCATTATTTTTCAGACCCTAGAACATAAGCGTGGCAGGGATACCACAAGATGAGATATCTAGGTGGCGGAGTGTACCCAATGGCAAGGACAATTGATGGTGAATCGGTGGTCGCGGATGATTGTGGTCGCCCTGGGTTGTTGTTTGTCGTTAATCTTTGTAAAGTAGATATTCAAGTGTAATATGGAGCTAAGATTTTGTAATATATGAGGTGTTGTGGTTGCGCTAGTCCTTGCTCATCATTGTCAGGGCAAGACATCACTTCCACTAGCGTTTAATTTGAATATTAAGGTTTCTAGGTTAGCGACAGTCCTAAGATGTCACATGTATCGATCGTCGTTGTACAGATCAGGCGCTCATGGAGGTTCGGGGGTGCCACCCAGTTTTGGTATCAGAGCAGGTTAGTAGAGTGATAAGGAGTGACGATTTAGAGCAAGGATAGCTCGACCAAAGTGTATTCGAGATTTAGAGCGATAAGGGTGTTGATCTATGGGATAGTTAAGTAGATAGACCTTAGGTGTCTGCTAGTTTTGAGGCAAGTCTTGTTTACCGCATGAGTATGCCTATGATTGCTAAGCTTTAATCGTCTGATACTAAGTGATTTGCAGTGATTCTACTAAGTTGTAGGTGTAACTGGACTTGAGGTGAGAACCTAGGGCCTAGTTGTTATGTACTAGCGATAGTTGCCTTGTGGATTTATCGATCAATATATAGGCTTGATCATCTTTGTGCTTGATGGGGCAGTATAGTGATTGATAATGTTAAGCCTAAAATAGGGATTGATGTGAAGTGAATAGTATGTGAGGAGCAGTGAGGACAATCATGCATTGCACATGTTGATTGCATCAAAATTTGAAGTTTGAGAAACGTACATGCATAGTTCATGACATTGTTTTGTTGGACTTGATAAACCGTCGCTTGGTATGGGACAAGCTGTACGGGATGCCTAAAAACCGTAGTGAGACTGGTATGGGATGTGTTGAACGGGATCTTCTTAGTAGGTGCCTGACTTGGGGACGAACCAAGTGAAAGTTGGTGGGCCTGTAACGACTTGGTTTGACGAGGGCGGGGAGTGATCACTGGAGCTAGAGAGAGCTCGGACAAGGTGCGGTCCTAGCAGGCTTTAACATGGCGACAGGGGCAGGAATGAACCAAGTTACGCATTGAAAAATAGGTTTAGGCGTTGTGCGAAGTCTGACTTATTTTGAAAGATACATACATTAAAGTTGATTTTAGAAAAAAAAATTATTTTAGAAAAATGCATCACATTACACATGAGGAATCGGAATGGTGGATGAAAGTCAAAGTGGATTGAGATGCCTTGATTGAAGAATGCCTGAATGCCTTGTGAATGTTGGTGAAAGTTGAGCATTTGTGTGTACCTCCGTCGTGATCGGAGAGGACCCCTGTTGTGTGATCAGGAAAGGCAGTGATGAGACCCACACAAGCGAGTTAGCGAGTGATCTGATCACGTTGGGTGGGGTGTGAATTACGTGAAATGCATTTGATGGACCGTAACCACAGAATCCTGGCATGGCATATGGTTCTGACATCGAGAATTGGCAAAACGACATATGTACAATCTAAGTGATAAGAAATGATCTACCTGAATATATACAGGACGTGGTAAGTCCATTGAGTGGTGTCATGTGAATTGACGAGTATGAGAAGCGAACTTGAGACGTTCATAGAGTGATCATGAGCGAGTGACCTAGTAATATCGCCAAGTACATTTATGATCAGTGAGGTGGGTAACGGCCCTGAGAATGGTTAAGAGTGTGAGATGTGGTAACTAAGGAGAATAAGTGATCAGAGTGCGCAGCGAAAGCGTAATAAGGCCACATAGTTGAGTGAGATAATGATCGTAACGGTTTTGCTTTGCTAAGGCGGAAGTAAATGACAAGTTTCGAGGACGAAACTTCTTAAGGAGGGAAGATTTATGACATCTCGAATTTCGGTTATCTGCAAGATAAATAATATTAGACTTTCGAAAATTGAGAGACAAAATTTTGACATCACCTTGAAAGGCGTGAAATTGACAGTTTGGCTTCAAAGTGTCTAAAGGAAGGAAAAAAATGGAAATTGCCATCTCGCTCCGATTTATGCTAGAATTCGTTGCTAGAGAGTGTTAGTAATTTTAGCGAGGCTAGAAAATTGTTCGGCGGTATTTCGAGTTATTTTCCGATCGCGATTGAGCCAAATCAACACCGATTGAGCCCTTACCAGTCCGAAAATTTCACGAATTTGGAGAAATGTCTCGTCGATCATCTTTTTGACCAATTTGACCAGCTTAGACCGAAAATAATTGAAGCCCAAGTTTTATCAATCCAAATTTTACAATAGTCCAAAAATCAATCAATTCATTTGCTTTAAGTCGCTTTCAATAAATAGTAATATCAATAATTTCCCTTAGAGATAATATCTATTCTCTCTGTTCTCTTTTTCTCTCTCTCACTAGTAGAATCTCCCTTCTCTCTCTCTCCCTAGTGGTTCCAATTTTCGGCCATCAATTTCAACTGGCCGTCAATGTCTATCCAACTGTTGGATTTTCGTGATTTTTGGATATGTGTACTCCTATCCGAGTAGTTCATAGAACTTGAATCACTTCAATCCGACATCGTTTGTCCTTCCATTCTACTTTGCCATTTCGGTCGACGAACTAGTTTTCTTTTACCCGAATTTGATCTAGGGCTCATGTTGATATATGTTGACCCCAGCGATCCCTAGAGCTCATTTTCATGTGAAAATATTGATTTTCAGCTTGAGAACCACCCCGTTCAGCCCTTGATCAGCCTCGGTTTGGACGAAATCCACCGGAACCCGTTGTGCTTTTTCGGTCGCTGTCGTGCGCCGCCGCCTCCACCACTTTCTCAGCTCTCTTTTAGTCTCGATTAGGTAAGTTAAACCTCTATTTCTTGATTAGAATATTATACATGCCATGGACTGGCTCTAGGGCCCGATTCATGGTAAATCGATTTAGAAAAATTTGCCGTAATCGGCGTATTTTGAGGAAATTAAATTCTGTGGACTGTGAATATGCTATGGAGTGGTGAAATGTTGCTGTCTATGTTTGAATAATGCTGTTGGTGGTGATTGATGTGGGTCCCACGAGGTTCGTGTACCGAAAATGAATTTTTCGGAGATTTAGTGCAAAAACGGGCCAAATAGTGTTTTGAAATTACTATTCACGAACCTCCGAACACTGTTCACATCTTGCCCAATTAAATTTTGATTTGAAAGTGACAATTTTTATGGGTCTCATGTAGTTCGAGTACCGAAAAATGGGTTTATGAAACATTTTATGCAAAAGTGAGCCCGAGCAATATTTTATATTACTATTTCAAATATTTGGGGCAGGTATTCGTGTTCAAAATAATATTTGAGGATGGATTGAACGTGTTCAATTTAAATGTCTAATTATTTATATCGAGCCATTGATTGGCTGTTGAATGAAATCTTGGTTTGAGATTATAATCCCGAATTGGACCTGATTTGATATTTTTTGACCCTGTGATTTTGAATACTTGAGTTGAGTGCCCTTATGAGGTGTTGTGGTTGCACTAGTCCTTACTCATTTGTTGTCAGGGGTAAGGTATCGCTTCCGCTAGCGTTTAATTTGGATATTAACGTTTCTAGGTTGGCGATAGTCCTGGGATGTCGCATGTATCAACCATCATTGTGCAGATGTCGCGCGCTCATGGAGGTTTGGGGCGTAACAGTATGGCTAGATATGCTTATGACTTGTATCTCTTGCAAATGTAAAATCATTCATATACATCTTTGCAGTTGACTTTGGTGTAGTGAATTATTTACTTCGAGGATATTATGAGGGAAAGGTATTCTCCTTAAAGTTCGCATCTTGTATGCCTAGTGTATAGACTTTAGTAGTTAAAGCTTCAATTATTGGTAGGCCCTATTTATGATCCATAGATTGCTCCTGTGACATTCTAAACTTTGAACTTTTTTTTGAAATTTGAATATAGAATGGTTATTTCATAGAGGCACTATAAATGAATCTCGTTCAAAACTAATCACTTCGAGATAACTGACTAAAGGCGAGAGGCTAGTTAGGAATATAAGCACGTGGACTAAATAGTCGATACATGTGATTCCTAAAAGCCACCCGTTAGTTTGAGATTTTGTTTAAAGTTGCCATCTTACTAATGAGGCCACGAATTGATCTTCGAAATATGACAATTGACTCTCATGAGTATCACAGTTGTGAATTGGATGTCATCTCGAAAGGCGTGAAATGGGCAGTTTGACTTCAAAGTCCCGAGTGGAAAAAGGGTGAAAAATTGAAAGCGACCATTTTGCCCTTGGCTTGCCCTAGACTGTATGACTAGAGGGTGAGGATAATTTTGGTGAGATCAGAAAATTTAATCGATGTTACCTCGAGTCGTTTCCCATTCGCGATTACGCCAAAATAGCTCCGATTGGGGGCCAATCAGTCCCAAAATTTTGTGAATCCCAAGGCATGTCTTATCAGTCACCTTTTTGACCAATTTGACTAGTTTGACCAAAATTATTGGTGCCCAAACCCTTATCAGTCCAAAAATTCACTGATAATCCGACGATCAGTCAATTCGTTTAGCTTTAAGTCGCTCTCAATGAATGGTAATTTCAATAATTGACCCCAAGGATAATATCTACTCTCTCTCCTCTCTTTTTTTCTCTCTCTCACCAGCACATTCTCTCTCTTTGGCTCTCGGTTCTCTCTCTCTTGACTCCACATTCTGCTGCCCACTTTCACCAGCCGCCGATGGAAATCGGACCATTGAAATTTCGTGAATTTTGAATATGTCGTAGTTCAATCTCAAGTGAGTCTTTTCAAATTTGTTTGACTTTGATCCAATGTCATTTGAGTCTCCGTTCAAGCTATTTCATTTCGGTCGACGAATCTTTCTTAGATTCTAGATTTTAATTTTTGGTTCCTATTAAGATATGTCAATCTCGACTGTCCCTAGAACCCATATTCATGTCATAAACTTGTTTTCCAGCTCGATTTGGCCTCGGTTTAGCCTTATTTAACTTCGTTTCCACTGGTATTGTTGCCGCCATTATGCTCCGCCAGTCGCCGCCATGCCGTTTGTCGTTTTGTCGCCCGTTCGGTTTTGACTCAACCTCATCGAGGTAAGCCGAACCTCTATGTCTCGATTAGGGCATTAAATATGCCTTGGACTAGCTCTAGGGTCCAATTTGAGGTAAATCGGGTTAAGAAAAATTGCCGGAATTGGCATATTTGTGCAAATCAATTCTATGGTGAGGCTGTGGGTGTATTATCTGAGCTTGATATGTTGCTTTCTTAGCTGAAACTATTCTGTTGGTGGTGGTTGATGTGGGTCCTGCGATGTTCGGGCATTGAAAAATGTATTTTTGAGCCATTTTATGTGAAAACGGGCCAAATAGTGCCCTATTTTACTGTTCATGAACTTCTATCTACTGTTCACGTGCTGCATAATTTAATTATGGTTTGAAAATGACAAGTTTTGTGGATCCCATGTGGTTCGAATATCGAAAAATATATTTTGAAGCATTTTATGCAAAATCGGGCCCGAACAATATCTTATATTGTTATTTCAAATATTTGGGGCTCGTATTCGTATTTAAAATAATAGTTGAGGATTACCCACATATGTTTGGAATTAATTATTTGGTCATTTTGGATCTGACGTGAGAAATTGAGCATTTTAAATAAAAATTGGGCATGTGCAAGTTGATTAGCTCGGCCATTATGTTGGCAATGTGGATTGAAATATTTGGGCAAGTGTTTTGAAAAGTGGCCTAACATACTTGGCTGTGATTGCTGCCCAATTAGATTGGTATTATTTTATTTGCCTGAGGGGCTAGAGCAATGGATTTTATGTGTGAAATTACATATCATTGTCACTTGGCAGAATACGTAGCCATAATGTGATTTGGCGAATACGTAGCCATGGAGAATGGCCCAAGGTGCCTATACGACAGGAGAAATTGGAAAGATAAGTGTGCCGACCTGAAGTGCCTATATGACATGGGTTGAGGCACAGTGCGCCCTGATACTTTTGACGTAGGGTAGTTGGAGAGATAAGATGCTAACCTGAGGCGTTTATATCTGAGTTGAGGCACGGACCTAATGCGCATGATACGTGGGTCGGACCAGAAGCGCCTTTATGACGTAGGTCAAATTGGCTATTAACCCGAGACTCAAGATTGAGCGTGCATGCATATGTATTTGCATGGATTGTCTTGGATTGAACGTATTTTATTTAAATGTTTGAATATTTATATCGAGCCACTGGTTGGTTGTTGTTTGAAATCCTGATTTGAGATTGCAGTCCCGGATTGAACCTAGTTTGGTATTGCTTTTATATTTGGCCATTTATGGCGAGCCATTGATTGGATGTTTTATGTGACATTTTGGTTTCATGGTCTTGGATTAGACCTATGTTGCTTTTATGCCTGGCCACTTCGTGGCGAGTTTTTTTTTAATGAACTACTTGAGTTATCTTATTGGCCCTGTGATTTAAGTGCCTAGATGAGACATAGAGTTGGATCTGAGGGTGTTTGGTGTTGTGAGAAAGGATTAGGGGTTATGCTAAGATTTGTTCTCATAGGTGATTTCTCTTACTTTCAAACCTCGCCCTTCGCAATGAATGCGATCTCGGTAAGATGGGGAATCCCTAGGAGCATTGATAGGGATTCGCAATCGTTCTCTAGCCCTAATGGAGGAAGGTACGTCAAGTATAAGAGCACCGTCTTGGTCAATATAAGAGGTAGACAATGGTAGGCACACCTGTGTATGGCATCATTGTTCAATCTAGCGGATATTTTGGCATGGTCCGCTCCATGGTTGGGAAGTTCCCATTGAAATCGTAGCCTTGTGGGATCTGACTAGAGATCACGTGGCTGATGAAGCTGAAGTGACGAGTGAGGAGGTGCAAAAAGCTAAGTTTGATAATGTGATCCCATGAATGTTTTGATAGTATCTGATGATGGAAAGGAGAGCGAACAACCGTCGACTGAGGAAGAAGAGGACCCCAAGGAACCAGCATCGTCAGGAGAGAGTGAAATGACTGATGGTGGGACGGAAGATGACCAAGGAGTATAGGTTGAAGGGCATAGCTTGTCGATAGGAGTTTTGTGATTAGAGATATGCGGGTATCGTCAGTGAGAGCAAAATTGCCGCTTGGTCCCTTTTTATTAAAGGTCGAGCAATGGGATATTGTGGGACGACTCAAGTTTTGAAATGTAAATATTTTGATGTCGTCTCGGATTTATGTATATAAGTGAGATGCAATATAAAGTGGGGTTTGGTGAATTGATCGGTCTGTCTCTTTATCTACCATTTTTCTTGTGTATGAGATTAAAGGAGCTCGTTTCTGTTGCCTAAGGAACTCTGAGGTCGTTTGGTTATGACGAGTTTTCTGGGCCGTCATGATTATCGACCATTTGACCATGCAGGCAGATTACTCGAGGGTTCGGGGCGTGACAGCTCTAATGCTTTTTATTGAAGCTTTTTGTAAGTGAAATGTGCAAGTTTAAGCAAACTATGGGTAAATGCTTTCTAAGTGCAATGTTAACTCTACAACTTGTATTCGACTTTGTTCAATATATAGATAAAATATGCTTCACACCAACTCGACGAATAGTGAACGCTATGTTAGATTTTGATCTTATGATTTCTCTCTGTCTTTTTTCTTTTTTACCTTGTTAGAGAGGATCCAACTAAGGTGGTAGAGATTCTCGAGGTAGACCTGCCAGTGAGGATCTAAGGATTGATGGGATCCTGGAAGCAGTGGGAGCACTAGGAGATCTCATAGGACATTAGATAAAGAATCAGGCCGCTACCATGGGAATCCCGCAACGTGACGAGCCAGCTAAGAATGAGAATAATAGGCGCTAAATGTAGAGGTTGGTGGAGCAATTCCTAAAGCTAAAGCCACCCAAGTTCTCTGGCAATAGAGATCCCGAGACTGCCATCTTGTGGATCAAGGAACTAGAGAAGGCATTCACCTTGCTGAGATGTTTGGATGAAGATAAGGTCACTTTGGCCGTCTATCAGCTGCAGGGGAATACGAGCTCTTGGTAGAGAGCCTCCAAGGATAGAATCTTTCCCGAAGGTACGATCCTAATGCGGGATACCTTCGTTAGAGCATTTAACTGGCAAAGTAACTTCCTGACACCAGAGGGAACACAAAAGATGATCGTAAATGCATCACGACCACCTCAGTTGTACTCACCAGCCGAGGGTCAGTGTCAGCAAGATATATGAGGTTAGGTTTGCCTAAGCTATCCAAATACGCACCGAGGATGGAAGGAAGACCCCTGTGGATAACACAGAAGGTTTAGGGATGGTATGGAAAGCCAAGGGCCGGAACGATAACCAGTTGAAGAGGTCAATGTTTGGAGGGAAGCACCATATCCACGAATTGGGAAGGGTGGCATCAGTAAGTCGGTGCCTACCCAAAGATGTGTTATAGCGATGTAACAGCAAAGGCACGGCCTGCTCGTGCCGTTCCATAATGGATTTGCTTTGGGTATGGCCACATGGCCATCAGGTGAGAGACTATCCACAGAGACAACAGGCCAGGCTGTATAGTAAGGTAGGACAGCCTAGAGGAAATAGACCGGCAAACTTCTTAAATAGACCCTAGGAGGAAAGATAGGGTATTGCTGTCACTTACGATGAGGTGAATGAGTCACTGGACCATCATAGGCTATGGGTCTCTTAGCAGGATCATATATAGAATCTGTGCGGCTCATGGTCGATGTGTGTTGTGAATCTCTATGCGTTGCTTACCCATTCTTGTGACTGAGAATTAAGTAAGATTGTGGTTTGAGTCTGCAAACTATGAGTGCTGCTATTAGGATTTCTATGCTGTTACAGAATAGCGTTAGTAGCTACTGTAGGTTGCCTAGTTGCAAGCTAGTTATAGTTGGTTATGAGATAAGATAGAATTAATATGCTAGAGATATTGTGATTTTGATTGATTGTTGGATGGATCGGTTGACAAAACAAAGGGCCACGGATTGTATTCATAAGAGATTAGTTCAGTGTGGATGGGACTAGCTTGAATTTGTGGGTAATCAAGGAGGAACCTTGACTATAGTAATTTCGTCATTAGAGGGTGACTCGCCTATTGGAAAGGGGTTTGCAAGGTTACCTGGCAATTATATTGAATGGTATATTAGAAGACTAGGCGGAAGATTATTGCCATGTATGTCGTTTCTATATGTCTTTCCATAAGAATTGCCTAGGATTGCCTCCAGAAAGCAAAATAGAGTTGTTATGAACTAGCTCCGGGGACAGAGCCGATTTCCATGGCAACATATAGAATGGTATTGTCGAAACTTAAGGAGATGAAGGTGCAGATGAGGAATTGCTGAATAAAGGATTTATTGCCCCAGTGTGTACATGGGGAGCACCTGTGTTATCGTGAGGAAAGAAAGATGTGGACATTGAGGTTGTGTTTTGACTATGACAGTGAACTAAGTAACGATCACAGAACAAGTACCCACTGCCATCAATCGCAAATTTGTGACTAGCTGCAGGAGCTTTCGGTCATTTTTTAAAGATTGATCTGCAGACGGGATAACCATCAATTGAGGATAAAAAAGGAAGATATACTGAAGACGATATTCAAGATACTCTACGGGCATTATGAGTTTATCATGTGATGCATTTTGGGACTGACGACAGCTCTACATCCTTTATGGACCTATGAAAATCGAGTTGTTTATTACATGGCTCCATATATGTTGTGACTACGACGTTATTGTCAGTTATATGACGTAGTCCTAATATCGTTGCTCTAGTATGAAGAGCTAGATATTTCCAGCGTGAGTGCAAGAATGTGCCGTAGGTTTTGTCCCTCGGTGCGTATCATGAGACGTATGTAGGCTAGTCATTACGTATCAGGCAATTTGGTAGCATCACACTCTGGAACTATTAGGTCCTCATGTATATGGTCGAGCAATGATAGCATGCACACCAGTTAAGAAATGGTTGACCCCTTTCATCTTTATTGTCCATAAATGGTCATATTTCAGATACCTTTTCTTGTGATCTATTTAACCCAAATTAAACTTTGTATGCAACTTCATTCCTTTGACGGGGTCGAACATTCTTTCTGTGAAAAAGAGATGCTCGTTGAATCAAAAAACGATGGAGGAAATATCCTTTCTAAGTGCAAAGAATGATTGGTATATCTCTCTCTAGGTCTCCATTTGTGATGCTTTTAACACTGTTGAGCAAATATCATGAAGGAAATTACTTAAACTCTGTAATAGCACCCCATACAAAGTTTGGTAAAAGTCCTTGAAAGCTATTGGAATTAGTCTTTCCATAAATATGTGATAATCATGACTCTTCAAACTATCAACTTGCATTCTTCAAAGCCACACATCTCCAAGGTTTGAAGCATATCCATCAGGAAATCTCACAGATTTCAACCCCATGACAATAAACACCCGTCTCTGCTCCTTGTCCAACGTACAAACTGCTTTTGGTTTTGCGTCCCCTGCTGCTTGCATCAAAATCTGAGTGTGGCCGATCACAAATAAACTCTCACTCTTTTCTTGCATTCAAGTTGGCTTTGTTTTTCCAGTGACATTCATCACAGTATTGTGGTCAATCTTATAGAGTTTTAATAGCTTTGACGATTCGGCGGATGTCGTTTCCCAAAATCAAAAGATATTTTTGGTCTTTTTGGAGCCTCCAGCTCCACTGTCGGACCAAAAAGGGGGGGGATGGATTTGTTAAGGTAAAACTCCATGAAAAAGTTAGTCACTTCGAACTGCTCTATGATAGATAAAGACTTATTATGTGCGTACATTGGATAGCTTGAGAACATGCAATAATCAGTTCTCTCAATCATTTTGTAATCAATACGATCGACCATCTTAATTCATATACGTCCTCAAGAAAGTAATTGATAAGTAGCTATGTCAACTGACAAGAGGAAATGGAATGTATTAAACAGTGCACAGAGAGAAAACAATGCTATTCTATGGTAGCACGTTTGAACGATTCATTGATAGAAGAGGTAACATATGAAGCAGAGAACACTTGTACAAGAATGTGATTAACGCAATGAACCATAAAACACAATCTTATATTTGATGTCAATTGCGAATTTCATTCTCAAAATTTTAGAGAGAAGATTCGAAGCAACAAGACAGGGGACAGGGCAGAAAAAACATTTGGCCATGCGAGGGGGACATCAGGAGGAAAAGAAGCGTGAAGTTGTGGGCTGAATTTTCTACAAATTGCCGCAGGTTCATCACCGTCAATCCCCATGCGCATCAAAAGAACGGGAACAATCCAAATCGAAAAAGTTGAAATCCTTATCCATGTCGTTGTTTGGGCAAATCAAGAGCAAAAAAACGAAAATAGTAAAAATCACATCATTTGGTTGGTTGGGGGATTGTGCTTTTGATGTGAAAGTTCCCAAGCAAGCCAGAAGAAGGAAGGATGCTGCTTGGGAGCACCGCGCATATTGACCCATAATGGGGATTGTGTTGTTGGAACCTAAATAGAAGAAGAAGAAGAAACAAGGGAGAGGAGGATTCACAGCCACCATGTTTCAAGTCATTTGCGAGATTGCGTCTTCTAAGAGATGTCTCCACCGTGATCGCCTTCAGACTTGTTTTAACTTTTGGCGCATCAGCGGGTGAATTTTGACAAGGAGAATCTCGCCAATCCTTATTCCCAGTTTCAATAGAGAAAATTAGTTCATGTGGTCTAGGAAATTATTCAATGCTTTCACAAGTCAAGTATTTGTTGAATTTTTTTTTTGGCACATGTCAAGTATATGTGGATGTCACATGTCCAACATTATACTTTCTTTCATTTCTTTATACAAATCTATATATATGTATTTCTTCATTGATATCGTGATGACTATGACATCCTGATTTCGGTTTGTCTGAGATAAATAATATTAGATTTTCGAGATTGAGATAAAAATTGTGGACATCGCTTGAAAGGCGTGAAATTGGCAGTTGGCTTCAAAGTGTCTAAAGAAAGGGCAAAATTGAAATTGCCATCTCACCCCCACTGTGCTCGAATCCATGGCTAGGAGCGTAGTAATGTAGCGAGGTTCAGAAAATTTGTTCTGGGGCATTCGAAGTATTTTCCGATCGCGATTGAGCAAATCCAGAACCGATCGCACGCCCCTACCGATCCTGAAATTGTCACAAATTCGAGAAGTCAGTGTCGTCGGTC